>CM076580.1:1330385191-1330636693 GCA_034641835.2 Pinus albicaulis
TCTGCAAAGGTCTGACCTTATCCCCGGACCCAAAATTTGTTTTCCCATTACTCCAGCGAAAACCCAAAAAACCAAAAATCAAACATACCTATCTCTTTACTAGCCTAAAATCGGTTCTTATTCTAAGTCATCTCGCATTCTATTGCTTATTTTCTCGAGATTGACGGAGAGAGCCCTCTCCTGTCCTCGTAGGGCTAGCTACGAGGCTGAGCGTGGTTTGATGTAGCCTTGAGTTTTACTTCATTTCAGCCTGAGGTAGATTTGAGTGCTAACATATTGGCGACCATACTGGGGAAAAACTCAAACGTTTGCTTGTTATAGACGGAGTCTGAAGTCACGCCAGGTAGCCTTCGAAACGCTGTTGCTATGCATCAGCGAAGTAGATAAACGCTGCTTCAGTCGATCTCCGGTATAACTTGTAATCGTAGTATTTAACTTGTAAATTGCCCCAGTACGTGTATCAAGTTCAGATCTGATGGTTGATGGTGAACAAAGGTCAGACATAAGAAGGCTGAAATCATTCACCTGGCGACTTCATTCACTGAACAATCCAGAAATCGATGCTTCATGGTGATTTCACTGCAGGGAGATCAGTAGCTGTGAGATTTTCAAAATGGACCGAATCACGAGAAGATACGCTCCCATGAGCCGAGACCATATTCCAGGTTTTCCGAATAAGATGCCCAAGGTAGATTGGTCAAGGAATCTGCCTACGTTTAAAGATGATGGTAAGAAAGATGCTGCTTTACATCTGATTAGATTTCACATGCATATTCGCAAGTTGAAGGTAGCTTTTCCTGAAGATTGTTTGATGAAGATATTCCTGGCCACTCTAGAAGGTGAAGCCAAATCATGGTATGAAAATTTGCCGCTGGCCTGTATATATTGTTTGGAGGATTTTCATGCTATGTTCATTGAAAGATATCAAGTATCTTATCCATCATTAAATTTAGTTCATGACTGTTGCAAACATGCTTATTCTTTTATTGAAAGCCTGGAGAGATATTATGAAGATGATAATTTCATGAATGATGAAATCATGGAGGCTCTATATGAGAATCCATTTCAGCAACATGAAGAGAACCTAAAGGATACCTATCAAGGTGCTCAGGAGACTTTGCAGCAGGTTGATGGCCATATGGCTGAAGATGATGAAAGGGAGAATGTCATTTCAGATCTGCCCACAGAAGACAGCAGCATGCAAGTAAGTCCAGTTCCAATTGCAGATTGTGATAATGTCCAGACAGCTACTTCAGATTCAGATTCAGATCATGATGACCAAGCATATCTTGTGTTAAAGCCCATCAAGGAGAACTCTGCTGTTGAAATCATCTGGGATGCAGAAGACACAGTAATGGATCCAAATGTTCTCAGTCATACTATCAGCTCATCATTAGAACACAGCCTTCATGAAGAGGTGATTCAGTCAGTTCATGAAAATCAGAATGAGATCTTTGTGCAAGTAAGTGATAAATCTCCTTTCAATAACTCAGTAAGAAATGATAGTTTGAATGCCCTGTCATATGAAGACAATCACTCTTTGAGCCGAAGAAAACAAAGGGCATTATCTCCTCTGTCTGAAGATGAGATAGATCAGCTATTGAAAGGTAATGTTCCAGCTCAAGTTAACGCAGATCTGCAGTGCACACATAGTCAGGAAAGTGTTGATGAAACTTCTTCCTCTTTTGAAAAAGATGATTGTTTTGTAATCAGTTGTGTAGATCAGCAAACAGATAATTTTTTCTTTCACAAATATGATAAGGCTGTCATGTTTGATAATCTTGAAGATTGTTTTTTGTTTAAGAATGACCTAGATCATGAAATTGAAGAGTATATGCCAGAATTTCTCATGGTCAAGGAACCTACAGCTAACACTCAGATGGCAGATTTGTGCATTTCTATCCCTCAGAAATCAATTTCTATCCCTTTCAGATCAGAATCAGAAGAGAAGGACACCATGTTCTTTCAGCAGAAGGTAAATCTTCATGTTTTTCAGGATCCAATGGCAGATTTGTTACAGTCAGCAGTGAAAGTGATTATTGCAGTGTTCAGTGATGAAGGAGATCATGGTCAGCTATGTTTTTGGATGCCCAGTTATCAGTTTGTATGGTTGACCAGGATATCTGATCGGGAGAATCAGTTAGCAAGGCATCTGCTTGGCTGGTTACATTGGAAAGCCAATTATACATGATTGTACATATTTCATTAGCATGCAGGTGGTTGTCATCATGATTCCAAATCTTGATGGATTGCTGCCTTTTTTCCAAAAGCTTTGTAAAGTCTTGTTTTAAGTCAGTCATGAGTCATTTGTGTTTGGTCTGTTGAGTCAGTTTTTTCAAGTTATTTCAGTTTGCCATCGAGTCGGTTTGAGTCAAGTTTCAGTCAGTTTTCAGTCAAGTTTTCGTTCAATAAATGTGTCAAAGGTTTTGGGTTATCCGTTCAAATAATGATTCCATCGCCCAATGGATGAGAGGCACTGTCTGACACTTTGCAGCAGGTTGATGGCCATATGGCTGAAAATGATGAAAGGGAGAGTGCTGAAAGTGAGGGTAGGAGAGAGAACAGAGCTTCCATTGTACTGTCTTTGACAGAGATTTTAATGAAAATACCCAGTGCTGGCTTCTGAGATTCCTGTGGCTTGAAATTTAACATTTGTGTCCTCTTTTGTTTCATATGTAGCCTGTTATGTGTTCATGTCATTTCATGATCGTTTCCATTTGAACAAATGAAGTGTTAAGGTAGAATTCATAATTTATATGCTCTGCCTTTAAGTTTTTTCATATTTAATGTTTTCTTCTGTTCGACAAGGATTCATCCTCTATGCCCTTGTCGGCTCCTCAGCTGTCTTGCCATTCCATTTAATCTCAATTTGATGTTAAATTTTCCTGCCTACCTTGCCTCAGGAGACAATCTGTGTTTTTTATTACATTTCTCTGTTCAAGCTGTTCTTTGCCTCACACAGCCCAGAAACCCCATCATTTTATCAAAAAACCTCATCCATATCACTTTACTAGCCTAAGATTAGCATTCCTTATCGGTCGTCTCAGCCCCTTGAAAATCCTTTTGCTGAGTTTGACCCGGAGAGAGCCCTCTCCTGTCCTCGTAGGGCTAGCTACGAGGCTAAGGTTGGTTTGATGTTGCCTCGAGCCTCGCCTCTTTCAGCCTGTGGCAGAATCGAGCGCTAACAATAAGGAAGAGGAAAAAGGAGGTAGTGATGAAGAAGAAAGTAGTGATAAAGAGGAAAATCATAATCAAGAATAAGAAGAATAAGACACACATTCATAGATCATTGCTGATAGTAAGAACAACCCTAAGGTCATGAATGATAAAGGTATTCAAATGAAACCTGTTGCACCTTTCTCTCTTACCTATCAAAGAGGAGAGAGGCATGTCTTTGCTGCCTCTAAACAGAAAGTGGCCATGCCATCCTCCTCAACTCAAAAGATTGACAAAGGTAAGCAAAACATGAAAGACGAAGAGGAAAATCATGAAGAAGAGAGGGAATTTGAAATTATTCACATAGACATTGATGATGAGAATGAAAAAAGAATTAAAAACTCCCTTCTCCAAGACCAGAATACACAAATCGAGAATTTAGAAGCTTAATTAGAAATAGAAAAAGATGTCATTCAATTCTATCAGATGCAAAACAAACAGACAAGTGCCCAACATGCCATCTATGAAACAAGAACACTCAGGTACTAGAAAGAGGTTCACAGGGCATAGGTGAAGTTTGAGGAGTTCATGGGCACTTACAAAGAAAGTGAAGATGAAGAAGTTCAAACTAGAAGGAGACCTAAGACTATCGGCCTAAAGAAAGCATTGGCAAAGTAGAGGGAAGAAGAATCAGCCCAAGCACAACAACTTTCTCTCACTAAAATCCTTGCAATAGAAATTGAGCATAATAGGGAATCATGGCTTGAGAGGGCAAACATAAACCTTGAGGCCAAGCTGGATAAAGCTAACAAAGGTTGGATTTGCAAAGAAGAATGACTAAGCATTATGCCCAAAGAAACCAATTGCAAGGGAAAAACTCAAAAAGGCCCAGAATGACATCCAAGCTCTAAACGAGGAAAATAGCTTGGTTAACCTTGGTATTTTGGCTCAAGCTTCTCTACAGGTCTCCAAAGACCCATCAGGCATACTTCCACCAAATTTGGGGAAATTTTGACAAGTGTTTGTTTTTTACTTCTTTTGAGGCTAGGAGCGCAGCGCACCTGGTGATATGGTATTTTTGAAGGCATGTTCAGGAGAAAGGTTTGAATTTTTGTATTCCTCATCATTCATACGTCATTCTCACCAATTTTCAGATCAATTGGAGCTGTTTTGGTCCTCCAAATGTGTCAAAAACACCCAATTTTTCACCATTGTGCCTGCTTTTCAAGACATGTGTTGCGCTCCTACCAGTCTTGGAATTTTAACTTTTTGGATAGGTATTAGAGGTCAGATCAGAAAACCAATGATAGATATGGAAATTTAACTTCAAGGGATTTCCAACGAGCCATCATGGAGCCTTTTCCAACATCTGGAAGGCCTTAAAAACATGGTTGTAAGAAGACCCATTTTTTTTGTTCCTATGCTATGCTCCTGGCATAAAATGCATTTCAAAAACACAGTGCTACACTCCTATGTTTGAAAAGTCAAAATGTGCTTTGGGAAAGTTTTAGGGGGCTTTTCAGAGCCTAAAAATCAATTTAGCTCCCTAAAATAGTCTAAAAGATATTTATTTTAGGTATTTTGGTGCCTTGGGCCTTGCAAGGCCTCAAGGAAAATAGAGATACTTCTGATTATCCAATAGACTTATAGATTGTCTATTAGGCTTTCCTCGTCCTTGATTATTATATAAATCATGAGGATTAATTGTAATAGTGGGATTTTGATATTTTTGAGAGCAATACATGTTTTTTGGAAGTTGAAGAACAATTTAGTGTTGTGGAGATTGTGGATGACTATTTAGTGTTGTGGAGCTTGTGGACGATTTTCCTTGATTGATGGTGATGAAGGCTTGCTTGCAAGATCCCTGAGTTTAGTCATTGGTGATGTATCTCTTATTTGTTCATGTTTTTCTTGTTTACCATATGCCCATCTTTCTATATTGCAATAGCTCAGAAGAGTATACGATGAGAAATGTTGTTTGAGGCACCTTAGTCCTCTTGTTTGCTATTGTCTTTATGTTTTCCTCTACTCGGTTAGTTTAAGGAATTCTTAGTTGCTCCTTAGGCCCACCTAAGCTTGTCTATTTCATTATTGGATTAAGATGTTAGTTTAAAAACATGATTCATGATAAGCCCTACTTGTTTGATGCTATCTAAACTCTGTCTTAAAATATCTCTTTGATGTATTAATTGTTAGGTTAAGCCAAAGAGGTCTTGTTTCAATCTTGCCCTTTGTATATGCTTAACAGTTTGCCTCAAAGTTCTTTATAGTTTAGTGAATGATGTTTAGGATTTCCCTCTTCCTTTATCAATGCTATTTGTGTCTTATATGTTTTCAAATCTTGAAGGTATAATCATTGAAGTTAGATAAGTTGTCTTACTTTCTTTGTTCCACTGGATTGTGTATCTTGAATGTTTATTTGTTTGAAATTATTGTCATTGAGTTAATGGTGTGCCCTATCTCATGATTAGTATCTTTTTTCTTATCAATATTTAAGACCTCTATTTTCATAGGTATTTGACAAAGGATACTTCACTTCCCTTTTCCCTACCTTGGTTCCCCAACTTTATGTCCATATCACCTCATGCATTAGCTTTAAAGATCCATTGACTACACTAGATTTTCCCTGTGATGTAGCTCGATTTATTATTAAGATATCAATGAATTCATAGACTCCATAGTCCAATTGATTTGATGACCTCTCACTCCACCTATCCTACTTGATCACTTTACCCCAACCAAAACCAACAACAAACCTATACTTAACAACTAGCCTAAAATCAACCACCTAAAGCGAACAAGTTCACATCCTTCGCACATAATAGAGAGATCCCTCTCTGATTCCATGAAGGCTAGGTCCTAGGACTCCAAATACTGGTCTGATGTTATTCTGTGCATTTGGTATTGCAATCTACCAAATCATGGGACACTAACATAGGGGAAAAGAAGCATCATTTTATAGCCCCTTGATATAATAAAGATTATGGATTATATGAGAATTTGAAATGGATTATATGAAATTGAATCCACCTTGAGATGGAGGTTTTTATGACTCTTGAAGCCTTATTCTTCTTCCTACTGATGATTTTTTTTTATTAGTTATCCCTTGGATAAGAAAAACAATTTTCGTAAATTCCTATGACTCTTGACTCTTCAACAATGTTCCCATGTAGTTGTGCCCACATTCCATAATTATGCCCATTAAAATTTATAAGATCTATCATGAAACTCATAATGTTGACCCATTGATTTGATCCTAGATTTAGCTTGCAATTAGAAACCTAGAACCAACCCACTAAACAAATATGACCTTTTAAGAGAATCTACAACTTGCATAAGACTTGTAGGCAACATGCTACATCTCAAACCATTATCTTTAATACCATGTTGGAGAATCGAAGGATTTTTTATATTAGAAAACTTGTAATCTAAAATATAGGTGGTGTCTAAATACATTGTTACAACACCTAAGAATAACCAAACATAGTTCAACATACTAAGAAGTATAAGAAACAAAATTATTTCCATACACAACACATATAATATGTTGCTCACGACATAATAAATACACCCATAAGACCCTCTTTTTTAGCACCAAGATGTAACCAATACAATCCATACCTTGCTCAACATAAAATGAATTCTCTGCATGCACTAGCTATTTTGGGTTGATTGATAAGCTAACTAGATGATCACTGAGTTAGACTGAAGTCCCAATACACAACTATTCCTCCACTAGTTCCTCCAAAATTTAGAAATAGTTTAATTGAAAGCAACTTGAAATAAATGACCTCGATTTCCACAAATTAGAAATCACACATGCTTAATTGAACTCCAACTCCTCTAACTCAAATTTACTAAGCTACATTAGTGACAAGATCCATTTCACCTCAGCTAACTACCTCCAAGTTGTCTGTTGATGTGGAAATTCATTTTTTTCTCAATTTTACCAAGGCAAAGTCAAATTGAGATTTTCTTGCTACATTTTTCAACAGCAGGAATTTTCCTACTCTATATAATGTTTTCCCTGATCAACCAAGTATGGTAACGAATGTGTTTTTTGTTGTTGTTGATCACTTCCTTTGGACGGGAATTTAAACACCCTATAAGAAGACTGTTGAAACAAAATCCACTCATAAGCTCTTCTTCGAGCATATTTTGGTTCATTTTCGGTTGCAAAAGACCATATTTCTTGATAGGGATAGTAGCTTCCTCAGTATTTTATGGTTTAACCTCTGGTCCATGACAAACATCAAGCTTGACCAAATCCACTACCTTCCATCTTAGATTGATAAATAAAAAGTACCCGATATGATTATTGTAGATGTCCTTAGAGTGTACAATTGTGAGGATCCACATACGCATTTTGAAAGCCTTCTATATTTTCAATAGAAATTTGAAATAAATCTTTATATTTCTATTGCCCACAAGCCTTTTCAGGTGTTCTTGGGGTCCCAAAAAATTGACACAAATTGATGTAGCTATATTCATGGAATAACACATGAAGATATCTCCCAAAATTGGAACGAGGTAAGCAACGAAACCAATTTTGAGGAATGTATCTAACAAATTCAATAACGAGTTCATGATATTTTATAGAAAGTTATGAACTCCAAGTATAAGTAGATACAAAATTTTTTCGTATCCACATAAGTTTCAGTTTGATGACGAGTTATGGTTGGACTTTCATAAAGAGAAGTTGACAAACTCCTATAAGAAACTCATACAATTTTGATACGAGCCTTACACCCTCACCAAGGCTATGGGTGAGAATTATTTCGAGGATAGTCATAGTATGATCTATATTACATCAAATGTATATGCTAGGATGATTTATTCTTGATGGGGTGCATGTCTCGAAAGAGTTCCTTTAAGAGAATTAAAAATATGATCGCATGATTACTTACATAAGTAATTGTGATATCTACCTGAATGACATGAGGTAACTACATAAGAGATTTTAAAAGTAATTTTTGTTGTTCCTCCATAAGTAAGCTGGCTATGAGGTGGACTTGAACCATTATTAACTTGCTAGTGTAGTGTTACCTATTTGTACTTAATAAGCATAAGGGGCGGGGTTGGTATAAGGCCAACTTTGCTATTGTCTAGTGCCATGCCAACTACTAGGTTCTCATCCTCTGTTGGCCTTAGGATATGGTTTCCCATTAGTTCAATTGATTCTTTCTCATTCACAATCTCATATTACATTACATCCAACTTGCTACTTTGTAATCGCATATCTCTCGTAACATCACTCTAGTGTGTTCATTAGACCTCATTGAGGTGCATTGACTACCACTCTTTATTGAGATATATTTTATCATCAACCCTTTGTTTCACAACCATCCGCTCACCAAATCACCTTTCCCATTGAAATTCTCCAACTCTCTCATCCTCACTTCACTACTCTCTTCCTAGTTAATCTACTTCTGCAAATCCTCATTTCCTTCTTCATTTTCTCACAGCAAGTTCAACCACCACTCATTAATTATCTATAGTTCCTCAAAACTTATTCAACTTTCTTTTTAGCTTTTGTGTCCTTCATAGCCATTTACTCCTTTGAAATCTCATATTTTCCAACCCAATTTTAACCCATTACTTAATTACTTAATGCAAAGTTTTACACCACCATACCATAATAAAAAATTTAGTAGGAAACAAATTTTCCTAATCCTTGTAGAGTTTGTGTTCAATAATATCTCTCAAAACCATTTTTCCTTAGCTTTTGAGTAAAACTAGTTCATGGGATTTTCCTTTTTTGAATATCAAAATTTTACATTTCCCTCGTCTATTTGCCTCACATTGCAGGGTTTTCCCAATGAAGGAGGAGGAAGGTTGCATCCATGCTATCCCAACTCTGATTTGATACACTTGGTTGAAATCAAGAAATTGGAATTTCGGTGCCTCCAATCATGGTGATTTCTATCCCAAGACTACCACAAAAAGCTCCATTAGCTCCATTACACCGAGGGGTTCAAGTGGGCTTATCAAAAGAGGCGTGGATGGCCACGATCACGATCACTTCATGCTAGATGAACTACCTAGTTTTTCGTTACCTCTATGAATCAGGTGAGAGTTTGTATTCAACCCATTTTAGTGAAACTATTTTATTTTATATGAACATCACATGTAAAATTGGTTTTCAACGTAAGTTTTTGAGGCTTTCCATTTAAGTGCCAAAGCTTTTGAAATTTAGGGTAATGGCGGAATTAGTACGCTTCTTACTCTTTTGTGTAAGATTCAAAGCCTTTCTACACTGGTGAAAGAGTTGTGTATATCATGTAACCATAAATTCTCTATAGCTTAACGTGGAAGTGGAGGACTTGAGAAAATTTGAAGGGTAAATCACAACAAAGACATAAACCTGTCTAAAACGCTAAGAGGAATTAAAGGTATTATATTGTGGTTATAATCCTAGAAGGAAAAATTCATAGTTCTGCAACATTGATTGAAACCCTTGCGTGCTAAATATTTTGATTCGACCTTTTTTTTTTCACGACGAAAAAAACATTTTTATATATAACAATTCATATTAATTGATCAACGATCATTTTCCAGCACATTAGATATACCATTATAGCATATGCCATATAGTAGGAAATATATGAACCCCATGAAGAGGTAAATTAAATCCATCATAAGAACAGTACAAAGGCCATAAAGACACACCAAAACTACGCATACCAACCATAGAAAACCCATCCAATACGTAATTGAATAGAACATCACTGAGCCCAGATACATACCAAGGGCCAGTGGGAACATCATCTGATTGAAAAAAAAATAAAGGAGAATATGGAGAAAGGAAAAAACATAAAAGGATCCAGTATGTACAATGAATATATAGCCTATAAAATCAGCATAAGAAAAAATGATATCCCACTCGCTTGCAAATGGATTTTGGCTCACTTGAGAAGATCAGGCTCGCTTGATGTAGATTATGGTAGATGAAAAGTTGGAGAGTCCAACAGAGTGCAAGCCCTGTAATGAATGATCTGAATAGCACCATATGTGGACTCCAACCCTCTTTTGGAAAGAAGCTGAGCATGTGTATTTTTCTCCCTATGTATGTGCTGAATAGTGTAGGCTTGAAACTTTCCTAATGGATACTTCATCCGCTGTACCCAACCAACGATATTGCTACATTGAATTCCACATTTGTTGTTGATCCGATCAATGGTGTACTTTGAGTCTCCATATATGTGAATTGAAGGGAGATTTAGATGATAATAAATCAGTATCCCACTCCACAACGCCATAATTTCTGCCTTATTACTTGAGCCAATACCTACATTCCAAAATATGTGATATTAGTCCTTGTTTTCAAGCTTTATCCAGGCCCCACAATTGCATAGGCCATCCTTATTTGCACCACAAAAATATAAATTCGGGAGCTCAATATGGTGAGGTCAGATTCTCTTAGAAATATCCTTAATAGCAGGTGGGATACAAGGATGATCATTAATCCATAAAGAAATATTTCCTGTAATCTTGGAGTGTTGTGGGGGAACCCCTTTGAAAATCCAATGATTCCGAGCATTACAGATTTCCCAAAACACATAAAAGGGTAAATATTTGTAAGAGAAACTTACAATATCCCAAGATTTCATAAATTCAATACAGTGAGAAGGATGCCAAGAAGCGTCACCTATAAGCCCAGAAAAATGCTTCCAAATAGAAATATAGAAGGTACATGTGAAGAAAATATGAGAAGCAATATCTTCATGCTGGAGAAAAAATGGACATCTTCCAAGACCATAAAATCCCCATCTGCATAATACCTCCCAGGTTAATACTCTTTTTTTCCATAATAACCATGCAAATAATATTATCTTTGTAGGGATTTTAAGATTCCATGCAATATAAAAAGGAGACAACATAAGGTCGGGAGTCATTTTAGCAACTTCACTTTCATACATGTCCTTAACCACTAATCTCGCACCATTGAATTTTCCATTCCAAACTAGAATTTCACCTTCCCTTTTGAAAGATAATCCCATCGCCTATAGAAGAGCATTATGGCATTCCCAGTTGTGTGCTTCACTGCACCGTAACCCCAACATATCTGCAGATTTTCATATGGGAGCCCTAAGGTTCCAGCCGTATATAAGATCAAAGAGAGAGAGAATGCCACTATGATGAAGTCTGTGAAGTAGGTGTGAATCAAAGAGAATTTCGTTTTCATACCTGAGCATTCGATCGACTCCAATTAGAATATTTTTTCCATTGTCGAACTCCCAAACCAGTCTTTGTCCCAAGATGTGCATCACTCTTTCGAAACTGGGCTAGATGGCTGAAGCCTTTTGTACAGACCTTACACATCCCAAGTATATAGATCGAATAGAGTCACCCTCAAAATATTTTTGTGTAATTATTTTAGACCATACTCTGTCACCCTTCAGAGCAAGTCATAAATATTTTACCTGCAGCGCATTTGAGAAAAGTCTGAGATTTAATACACCTTAATCGCCACATATTTTTGGGATAGAGACTACCTCCAATTTGCGGAGATGGATTTTAGTGTGATCCTGGTAACCTACCCATAGAAAATTTGCAATAATGCAATTAATTTTGTTAAGAGTGATTTTCGGGAGAAAGTACAGGTGAGACCAATAGACCACATATTGAGATAAGACAACTTATATCTGTTAGCCATCAGTAAATTTTTGTCATAGCAAATGGTGGCTAAAACAGGTCTTGAGCCTTCAAGAGATTATTTTAATAGAAAATTACTCATCCTTGAAGCCTCTTTGTATTCTTTGCCCTTAAGATATCCAATCCATTGATATATTCACTTCAAAGCCTTTAAAGGAGTCCTGCTGGTTTCAAAAAGAACTGTTTTAAGCTTTTTAATTCCTCCATTTTCACTCATTTTTCCCCTTTTATATATCACTCATTTTCCTCTCATTTATCCTCCATTTCCTTTGAAAAAATCCATGTTTACCATCCATTTCATCAAAAATCCCATTTAAACCTATAAAAACCCCTTTTTATGGTTTAAAACACCACTGTTTTCCTATCAGAACACTAAAAAGCCCGTAGAAACACATAAAAACCTTTGAAAAACATTTTTCCACTCCTTTAGGCCTTAAGCCCTTTTCTCTTAAAAACGAGCCACTATTTTTTGCAATAAAACCAGTCCTGTGACTGGAGCGCTAAGCCCATCGGCCTTTCGGCCTTCTTTCCTTCCCCGCGACCTTTTTTCCTTCGTAAATTTATTTTCTGCTGATGTGAAAGCCCTGATCAAATACATCACATATCGGTAATTCCTGTTTCATTTGTCCCGCTGATATGACGATATGCCGATAACCTGATATACCAATACCCCGCCGATGCGATCCCCTGATGTAATCCCACCGATGTGAACCCAACGCATCGACCATCGCCATCGGTGATCCTATTTTTTAAAGCTCCTGAACCCTTTCTCTGCCGATATGTGATCCCCCGATGAAATCTCCACCGTCTATCTTCCGCGTGATCCGACGGCTATCACTTCACTTCATTGCATCAAAAATTCCTAGTCCCATTATCTCCTGACTTTTTCTTCGCCGATATGCGAAGCTAGATCGCATATCCACGGTCGATCTCAATCATGATCAAACGATCCTCCTTTCATCACCCTGCTTCTCCCATTAGCCATCGACCGTCGCAAATCTAAAATCTTTGTGCCTGAGCCCTCTTCTCGTCATTTCTCCAATTCCCCGATTGGATCTCGACCGTCGATCTTGCTGATCTAACGGTTCCTATTGATATTCAATTTTTCCTCTTCTGCTCTTATAAAAACCCTTTTTTTATGTAAATAAAACCAAAGACTTTGTATAAATGTGGGTCCTCCCTTTTTCTCATATGCCCTACATCTTTTATCCTTCCCCCTCTGA
This sequence comes from Pinus albicaulis, assembly GCA_034641835.2. NCBI lineage: Eukaryota > Viridiplantae > Streptophyta > Pinopsida > Pinales > Pinaceae > Pinus > Pinus albicaulis. The sequence continues at coordinate 1,330,398,226 of CM076580.1, forward strand.
ATTGATCTCCACCGTTGATCATAGTTAATCCAATGGCCCCAAATCCTTTCATGCTCCTTCTCACCAAGTCTCCTCATTACACTATTTCCACGTGAAATAGGCAGTTTTTCCAGGGATACATGTTGCGCCTAGATCGCTATCGCCTCCCCTTGTCCCAATACCACTTGTTGCCTTTACCCTATGTGAAAACCACTTCTAGTTTCACAAAATCGCTGTTCAATTCTCTTCGTTGATGCAAATTTCAAGCTTCTTCCTGCATTTCACCTTCTCTGCATGGCTCCTCAGCCTCCGCCGAGCCCTGTGTTAATATTTTAGCCTAAAAAACGTAGGATTTTATAATTTTTATTGTTTTTGCAGCTTTCATGGCAGTTTCATGGCGTAAAGCCGTCCCACAGTCAAATAAAGAGACTTGGACGAGGATGACGATCCTCTGTGGCCAGATCAAAAGAAAAAAGGGGTGAAAAGGGGTCAAGTTTCATGTTTTTCCCAGTGTTTCATGAGCACTGGTTAAATAGTCAAAACCCCCAACGCAGAAACAAAAGCACCTGTTAGCGAATAATAAAGTTAATGAAGATCATATAAAGGGTTAAGCGCAAAGTTTAAATATAAAAAGGCTTAATCCAAAGGTAAAGGAATAAAGCACATTTTGAGGAAAAAATAATGAAATATGATTAAAAGAGGCCTTAAAGCTATATATAAGGCCTAATTCAGAGTTAAAGTGAAAAATAAGGAATTGATCAGCAAATGGACCACCTTCAAATTTCCAGATCATTGAAGCAATTAACCCCCAGAAATCCAGAAATGCCACCTACAGGCTTATTTTCTCAAAATAATACACAATAAATACACAGTCAGAGATATTTTTCCAAAGACAGCTTAAAAGTAATTTCCAAGCCTACCAAAAGCCTCCAAAGTTAACAAAAGTGACTGAAGTTGATGAAACTTAATGTAAAATAAATTAACAGAGTTAAAACATCTTATGTCTTCTCCCTTAGGCCTCATTAAGGCAAATAACTCTTCCATTTTCTCCACCTCCTCAATTACCTATAAATATCATAAGAGGGGTTCATTTTAAATGTTGGTTAATGGTTTACTTATGAAGCGTAAATAGTTATTGAGGCTGGTGAAGCTCTGTTTGTAATTGAAGAAAGATGAGCTGAGATGAGAAGTTTGAAGCTCTAAATACCTACTGGACTTGAATATTGTAACTGGTTTGAACATAAAATATACAAGCTGCTTTATGGGATCCTAGTCTATGTCAATGGTGATGTTTTTCTTACTGTAATTTCTCATCTTTTCCATATTGTCCACTTTCTCTGATAAAGAACAACAAATATAGATTAGGATTTATTGTAAAGTACCCTATTTCTCACTGATAAATCTGTATCTCTGTGTTTTCTTCTAAATGTGTGTTTGGGAATGATTTCAATAGAGTGTGACCAATCAAGGAATGTTGGTGAGCCCATGTCTTGCTGGGTAAAACTTGAGATATTGTCCTGGAACGATATTTTCATTACATGCTAAGTAAAGTTAAACTAGAGAAGTATATGGTTATCCCTGTCCTCTAGTTTATCTACAACAGTTTCTTTGAAAAGATCCCTGAGAGTATGCCAAAAGAAGGATAGGTTCAAAGTCCTTACTTGATCTTAGGATGCCCTCTATTTTCTTATATGTTTTCTACTTTCTTAAGGTAATCTATTAGATTGCAGGATTGTTGTCCGAGAAGTGTGCTTTAGTAAAAGTTTTCCCAAAGAATTCTATAGTTTGCCCTGTCCTTTGGCTTACTTCAATCAGTTTCTTTGAAAGGATTTTCTTGTCTAGTGAAGTTAATAGATTCTTAAATGATTATTAGCTTTTCTTCTTTCACAACACTTTAATGTTTCATACCATAACTCAATCTAAAAATATCCTTTGATATAGATGACTTGCCCCATAGACCATTCTTGAAACATGTTGTGCAATTAAATCCTTTTGTGACTCCATAGCCCAATGGATTGATATTGTTTCTCATTTATCCTATCAGTTGAACCATTCTTTCAACCTGCTCATACCTTCACCCTTCAAAAGACTTCCTTCATTTTGATGATATCCCACCCAACCAAAAACAAACAAAAACCCTTGTACTTCATAACTAGCCTAATATCATATCATAAGCCTTACAAAAATACCTTTGAAAACAATTATATAGATAGATCCCTCTCTGAATCTAGGAGGGGTAGATCCTAGGATTCCAAAGTAGTTTTGATGTAGGCTCTGCAGCGTTTGTTCTTGCCAATCTTGCAAACTACAGAGACCTAATAGAGTGGCAACCATACTGGGGAGATTATTGAATAATAGATAACTTCACAACTCAATGAACCCCTATTCCTAAACAAATCAGTGTCACCAAGACTAGTTATTATTGATTTTTGATGGTGAACAACAACCAAACCATTGAAAACATGTAAAAATCCTTCACCTGGAGACTCCATTGGTATTCAGTAACCCTGCTGACCCCTCTGGTTTTTCCTAAGACTCTACTGGGAAATTCTGAATCAATTACATCTTATACATCCTTAGGACCTCAGAAGACCCATAACATTTCAGATTAGTATTTAAATAAACATTGGTGGTAGACCATAGAACATTTTGCCTCCAAAAGAGCTAAAAATTTCCACTTGGTGACTCCACAACCTTCAAATAGACCAAATGACTCCACTGGTAGAAGGCTCTGAACTGGTTGAAAAGATACAGTGATTTATTTCCTGATTTATAAACATGGATCCAAAGATACAAAGGAGATATGCTGCAATGAGTAGAGATCATATCCCTGGATTCCCACATAAGATGCCCCAGGTGTGTTGGGATGATAACCTACTTGTTTTTCAAGGTGAAAAGTTTGATGACCCTTTGTTACATCTCATCAAATTTCATATACATGTATGGAAGGTAAAGACTGAATGCCAGAAGACTGCCTTATGAAAATTTTCATGTTAACATTAGAAGGAAAGGCAAGGGATTGGTATGAATGGGTAGAACCTAAGAGCTTGTTTTCTTTAAAAGACATGCACCAGGTATTTTATGAAGAATATAAAGAAAACCCTCTGTCTCTATCATGGACTGAAAATTGTTGTGATCAATCTCAAAACCTCATACAATACCAATTAGATATTGATGAGGTTTTGGTTAATATGCATCCTGAAGACCTGTTAACAGCCATTCAAGAATTTCATATGCATTCTAGCCATCCCAAGAAACTACATAAATCAGTTGAGGAAGAAATCAATCAAGAAATAAAGTACATTCCTCAAGATATCCCTCTCAGCATAATAATGATTCATCATCCCTTCTAGGTGAGGCTAATTTAAATAGTGATGATCTAGAGCAGCCCATGCATTTTTCAGATCAAGAACAAAATCAACCACTACAAGACCTAGACCACAGGGGCTTCACTCAATCAACCTCTATCCTATCGCGTGCGTTCGTGGCATATTAAACAATACCCTCAATTTGAATACATATTGGAAAATAATCCTAAAAATAGCATTATATAACCCCCTACCAATATAAACCCAATACACCTTCCCAATTAAAAAAACCCCTACTTCCACTAGATATTGTAGGTATCCATTTTTTCATTAACATTTTTTATACCCCTTTATATTTTTTCATTAACTTTGAGCTCAATTTTTTATACCTGTCAATATAAAAACCCTTTACCCCCTATATATCCCCCAATATATTATGCCATTTTTTCCTCAATATAAATCCCCCAATGTGAACCCACGTGATATGGTATTTCTCCCCCAGTGCAACCCCCGTGACCTAGACAATGAGCAAGACATGTATGATGATCAAGACTTTATAGAAGATTAGGAGGAAGGTTGTTAAGAAATTCCTGATGACCTACCTATAACTCGTGTTTTACTGTTAAGATATCTTTACGAACAAAATCCAAATACTAATAGTGAGCAGTGCTTTGAGGAAGCAAGTAGCCACTTAGAAAACGTAGAATATGATGTGGAAAGTGAACTAGCACATATAGGGACTCTCCCTCTATGTTACAACTCATATCAGATCACACAAGAAGAGTGGCATCCTGATAATGTAGAAGAAAAAACTCATGAACCTTGTATTCAAATTGAGTATCATAACAATCATGAGGAGTTGATTAAAAAATAAGAAGATCAGGAAACAGTAGCAAAAGCTCAAGGTTTCCCTGCAAGCACAAGTAAAGATCCCTTAGAAAAGGCTCAAGAAGACATCTAGCCTCAAAACCAGTTAACACAAGAGAAAGAGGACTGTTGTATTTCTGTCTATGCTGAAAGAGAAATCTCTCCTTTCACAGAAGGAGAAATTGATCAAATACTAAACAAACAGCTAGCCTCCAAACCTTCATTTGAACAAGATAATCATCAACATAGTGCCTATCCCATAGAAAAACATAATGGCACTGAAGACAGAGAGGATAGTAGGGAAATCAATGATAAATCTAAAACTAGTCCTCTATGGAGTATGAGTTTTGACAGGTCATGTAGTAAAACTAGTGCAGGTGCAGGAATATGGTTTTACAATACATAAAATAATCATTCTAAAGGCCATTCCTATAAATTGAATTTTAAATGCACAAGTAACATAACAGAGTATCCTGTTAGGGCTACACTTATTGAAGAAATTAGGAGCCCAAAGGATAACAATTCATGGGAATGCAGAATTGGTAATTAGGAAAGTGAATGAGGAATGCATGGTTAAACATCCTATACTTAGAGCCTATAAAGATGATGCCATAGATTTGTTAAAATCATTTGAACAATTCCAACTCACCCTTGTGCCTAAAGACCAAAACATTTTTTCTAGTGGATTAGCCCTTGTTGCTAATACATGTCTGAGACCTTGTGAAAGAAAACAATACATAATTCAAGAAAAATTCAGACTAGCTGTCCCAAAACATGAAAATTATTGGCAGGTATTTGGGGGAGAAAAAAAAATAGAAGACTATCCTACTTAGGATATATCATCTTTTTAAGAGAAACCTTCTCCCATTGCTGATATCAATTTATCATCCAAAGAACCTGAATATACATCAGGAACAAGCATAGAGTTAAAGAAAGAAGAAATTTCACTGCTTGTTGATTTGCAGGTAAAAGATGATGATGCTTCCAAGGAACATAATGAAGATGAAGTCCTTGAATCTAATGTCTCAGAGGTAGATAGTCTACCAATGATGGAGGGCAAACAGGAAGAGAGTTCTCATCTTTTCTTTGTCGATCCTATGGAATAATGTGTGGAGGTCCTAATTAGCTCAAATTCCCAAGCATTGATCCTTTGCAAGAGCCAAATACATAGAAAGCTGTCACCTTCTGTGATAGCCTTGATTTTGAAGATTAATATTCAAAAATTACCATGGTTTTGTCTCACAAGAAGTCAGATGTTCTACTCATTTTTGTTACCAATCAAATGGCTGCACTATTTCTACCTGCTCAAAGAGATGAGCAAAGACCAGTCATGGAACCATCTAATTGACTGGATGTATTGGAAAAGAGAGTTTGTTAGCTAAACATGTAAATATTTCAAAGTTAGATTAGGTTATATAGGAATTCAATAAAGCTCAACCTTTGAGCATTTAGTTAGTTTTTCACTTTTTTCTTTGAGTTTGAAAAAAGAGAAAAATATACAAAAACAATAGAAAAAGGGAAAAAGAGGGAAAATATATAAGAAGAAAGGTACAACCCCATACCAAAAAAGAAAAGAATGAGAATTTGAAAGTGTGCAAGATTAAATTCCACTACCAAAATGAGCACTTCTATTTAGTCATATAGCCTAATCATCACTAGATAGGTTTCAATTTACTACTAATAGGTCAGTGAAGAAGATCTGCCAAACAATTTAATCTTGGCTTATCAGTAGATTATATTAGGATAGAAAGAAATGGCTCTAAGAAAATAAAAACCTAATCCCAAAGATAGAGGAAAATGGTTCAAACATGCTCAAAATCTGAACCAAGAGAAAAGAAAAAGGATGACTCTAAAAAATAGATCAAAATATGAGTCATAAGAAAATAAAGGATGTTTTAAATTTTTAGATCTTAAGCCTTCACAGATTTGTTTTAAATTTTCTGCAAATAAATTCTATGTGCAGCTTGTACATACAACCATAGACACAACATCGAGTGATACAGTTCAATCCTGACTTGGCTGTGTTTTAAATTTTCTATTTTAAAACATAGAGAATAAAATCTGACAGACTGTTTAATCTTGGCAGATAATAGCTTAGGTAGAGAATTAATGAGTTCAGCTATTTAATCTGACCTCATGGAAGAAATAAGGGTAGATTTAGATTACTTTTCTACTTTCAATAAAAGAATAAAATGTTGATGTCAAAGGTTTGCAAGTCCAAGTGCACCTTATGAAGAAAAAATGTTAGGAAAAGTAGGCTGTGTAGGTAGAATGTTTCGGAGAAATTTGTTTGCTGTTACAAATACTGATCATCTTTTTAAGCAACATGATCAAAGAAGGAAGAGGTTGTCAAAGTGCATCACATAATCAAGGCACAGGTCTACATTCTAGAGATAAATTTCTAATTTTCTTGACACCTCCAAGGAGCTGCCATCCCCAAGTAGAGCCATTGTTAGCCATCAGTAAATTTTTGTCATAGAAAATGATGGCTAAAATAGGTCTTGGGCCTTCAAGATATTATTTTCATATAAAATTACTCATTCTGGAAGCCTCTCTATGTTCTTTACCCTTAAGAGATCTAATCCACTGATATCTTCACTTCAAAGCCTTAAAAGGAGTCATGCTGGTTTCAAAAATAACTATTTTAAGCTTTTTAATTCCTCCATTTTCACTCATTTTTCCCCTTTTATATATCCCTCATTTTCCTCTCATTTATCCTCCATTTTCTTTGAAAAAATCCATGTTTACCATCCATTTCATTGAAAATCCATTTTAAACCTATAAAAACCCCTTTTTTGTGGTTTAAAACACCCCTCTTTTCCTATCGAAACACTAAAAAACTCACAGAAACACATAAAAACCTTTGAAAAGCCTTTTTCCGCTCCTTTAGGCGTTAAGCCCTTTTCACTTAAACACGAGCCCCTATTTTTTGCAATAAAACTAGTGTTGTGACTGGAATGCTAAGCCCATCGGCCTTGTAGCCTTTTTTCCTTCCCCGCGACCTTTTTTCCTTTGTAAAGTTCATTTCCACCAATGTGAAAGCCCCGATCAAATCCATCACATATTAGAAACTCCTGTTTCATTTTTCGCAGACCCTTTGTCCCACTGATATGATGATATGCCAATACCCTGATATACTGATACCCCGCCGATGCGATCCCCCGCTATAATCTCACTGATGAGATCCCATCGCTTCGACCATTGCCATCGATTATCCCAGTTATTTAAGCTCCCAAACCCTTTCTCCACTAATATGTGATCCCTGACGAAATATTTTCCATCGATATTCCCCATGATCCGACGGCTATCGCTTCACTTCATCGCATTGGAAATTCCCGGTCCCCTTATCTCCTGACTTTTTCTCTGCCGATATGCGAAGCCCAATCGCATATCCACCATCAATCTCAATCATGATTGAACAGTCCTCCTTTCATCGCCCTGCTTCTCCCATCGACCATCGCAAATCTAAAATCTTTGTGCCCGGGCCCTCTTCTCCTCAAATATCTGATTCCCCGATTGGATCTCGGCTGTCGATCTTTCTGATCTGACGGTTCCTATTGATCTTCGCTTTTTCCTCCGTCGCTCTAATAAAAACCCTTTTTCTAAGTAAATAAACCCAAATACTTTGTATAATGGTGGGTCCTCCCTTTTCTCATATGCCCTCCGTCTTTTCTCCTTCCCCCTCTGAATCGATCTCCACCATTGACCATAGTTAATCCAAAGGCCCGAAATTCTTTTGCACTCCTTCTCACCAGGTCTCCTCATCGCACTATTTCCACATGAAATAGGTAGTTTCTCCAGGGACACGTGTCGCGCCCAGACCAATATCGCATCCCCTTGGCCCAATACAACTTACTACCTTTAGCCTACGCCAAAACCACTTCTTGTTTTGCAAAACCAGTGTTCAGTTCTCTTCGCCCATGTAAATTTCAAGCTTCCACCTACATTTCATCTTCTCTGCACTGCTCATCTACCTCCGTCGAGCCCTCTGTTAGCAGTTTAGCCCAAAAAACATAGTATTTTATAATTTTTATTGTTTGTGTAGGTTTCATGGTGGTTTCATGGTGTAAAGCCATCCCACAGTCCAATAAAGAGACTTGGCTAAGGATGACGATCCTCTGTGGCCATATCAAAAGAAAAAAGGGGAAAAAAGGGCTCAAGTTTCATGTTTTTTTCCAGTGTTTCATGAGCACTAGTTAAATAGTCAAAACCCTTAACGCAATAGCAAAAGCACCTATCAGCAAATAATAAAATTATTGAAGATCAGATAAAGTGGTTAAGCGCAAATTTTAAAGATCAAAAGTCTTAATATGAAGATAAAGGAATAAAGCGTAGTTTGAGGAAAAAAGCTCGAAAGATGATTAAAAGAGGCCTTAAAGCTATATAAAAGGCCTAATTCAGAGTTAAAGTGACAAATCCAAAATTGATCAAGAAATGGACCGCCTTCAAATTGCCAGATAATTGAAGCAATTAACCCCGAGAAAGCCAGAAATTCCACCTATAGGCTTATTTCCTCAAAAGAATACATAGTAAATGCACAGTCAAAGATATTTTGCCAAAGATAGCTTAAAAGTAATTGCCAAGCCTACCAAAAGCCTCCAAAGTCAACAAAAATTACTGAAGTTGATGAAACCTAATGTAAAATCAATTAACAGAGTTAAAACATATGATATCTTCTCCCTTAGGCCTCCCAAAGGTCGAGAAGAATTTACTCTATATTAATTGAGCAAATAACTCTTCCATTCACTCCACCTCCTCAATCACTTAAAAATATCATAAGAGGGGCTCATTGTAAATGTTGGTTAATGGAATACTTATCAAGTGTAAATAGTTATTGAGGCTGCTGAAGCTCTATTTGTAATTGAAGAAAGATAGGCTGAGATGAAAAGTTTGAAGCTGTAAAGACCTACTGGACTTGAATATTGTAACTGGTTTGAACATCAAATATACAAGCCGATTTATGGGATCCTGGTCTATGTCAATGGTGATGTTTTTCTTACTATAATTTTTATTTTTCTCATGTTTTCCATACTGTCTACTTTCTTTGATAAAGAACAGCAAATACAGATTAGGATTTACTGTAAAGTACCCTATTTCTCACTGATAAATCTCTATCTCTGTGTTTTCTTCTAAATGTGTGTTTGGGAATGATTTCAATAGAGTGTGACCAGTCAAGGAATGTTGGTGAGCCCATGTCTTGCTGGGTAAAACTTGAGATATTGTCCTTGAATGATATTTTCATTATATGCTAAGTAATGTTAAACTAGGGAAGTCTATGGTTAGCCCTGTCCTCTAGTTTATCTCTAACAGTTTCTTTGAAAAGATCCGTAAGAGTATTCCAAAAGCAGGATAGGTTCAAATTCCTTACTTGATCTTAGGGTGCCCTTTGTTTTCTTATATGTTTTCTAATTTCTGAAGGTAATCTGTTAGATTGCTGGATTGTTGTCCGAGAAGTGTGCTTTAGTAAAAATTTTCCCAAAGAAGTCTATGGGTTGCCTTGTCCTTTGGCTTACTTCAATCAGTTTCTTTGAAAGGCATTTCTTGTTTAGTGAAGTTAATAGATTCTTAAATGGTTATTAGCTTTGCTTCTTTCACAACACTTTAATGTTTCATACCAAAACTCAATCTAAAAAGATCCTTTGATATAGATGACTTGCCCCATAGACCATTCTTGAAACTTGTTGTGCAATTAAATCGTTTTGTTACTCCATCGCCCAATGGATTGATACTGTTTCTCATTTATCCTATAAGTTGAACCATTCTTTCAACCTGCTCATACCTTCACCCTTTAGAAGAGTTCCTTCATTTTGATGATATCCCACCCAACCAAAAACAAAAAAAAAACCCTTGTACTTCATAACTAGCCTAATATCATATCATAAGCCTTAAAGAAATATCTTTGAAAACACTTATATAGAGAGATCCCTCTCTGAATCCAGGAGGGCTAGATCCTAGGATCCCAAAGTGGTTTTGATGTAGGCTCTGCAGCGTTTGTTCTTGCCAATATTGCAAACTACAGAGACCTAATAGTATCAAGATATATCTACCACCCAGTGAAAGGAACCTACTCGTTCATTTGTGTATCTCTCTTTTAAATTTCTCAATCAGCCAAGTCCAATCACTGCTATTGTATGAACAAGGTTTGAGTCTAAATCTGAGATATGTAACACTGAACATTATATGACTTCTTCCAATTGCCATAAACTCAGCAATAAACTTAATTTCCTCCACATCTCCCAAATCATACAGAAGGATATATTTAACTTTGTTAATGCATAAAATAGAAATAGCTCTAAAGCGATCAAGAATATAGTGTAGATAAAACCATTGGTTCCTAATAAGTTTAGAAAAGACCAGCAAACCATCAACAAATAATGAGTCTGTGACACATACCATAGCAGAGAAAGCCAATCCATCAAAGCAACCCTTTTCCTTTGCCATCTTCATGAATTTGTTGAAGCAATCCATAATAACGATGAATATGAGTGGGGATAAAGAAACGCCCTTTCAAATCCCTCTTTTGGCCAATAAAAATTCAGTCGGAAGTAAATTAATGAGAACAACATATCTTAGTGAAGTTATGCATGCCATTATCCATATAATAGACTGAATAGATAACCCAATATTTAGGAGAATTAGCCTAATGAAAGACCAATCTGCAGAATCATATGCCTTATGGATGTCAATATTCATAATTAGAGCCTAAGTTGTGTTTTCATGAATGGAGTGTAAAGCCTCTTGTGCTATAGAAATGGCATCATGTATGGATCTGTCACTTAAAAACCCAAAATTTTCCTTAAAAATGTATGTTTATAGGATCCCCCGAATCCTATTTGCAGTAATTTTAGAGGTGATTTTGTACACAACATTACATAGTGCAATAGGCCTAAAATATGAGAACTGTTCAGGATCTGATGACATATGAATGATTATCAAGAAGGTAGAATTCATATCTCTAGGAACAAAGCCCAGAATTCTAATCTCTTAAAAAAACATTAACCAGCTCGTCCTCCAACATATCATAGAAGTGTAAATAAAATTCAGCCAACCATCCATCTAGCCCTGGACTTTTTTCATGTGAATTTTTTTTTAATGCAGCTTTTAACTCCTTCTTAGATATATTTGCCTCCATCACATTGTTTGCATCTAGGTCAAGCATCGAGGGCATATGTTGTAGTACCCAAGCTTGGATTTGATGATCAATTTCATGGTCAAATTTATAAAAATTAGTAAAATAATTGAGCGTTTCAACCTATATGTCCTATGTTTTATGTTTCACAGAGACATCCGTAGGCTTTATTCTCAAAATTGAACTCTTGTTCCTGTGGCCATTTGCAAATTTATGGAAAAACCTTGTATTCATATCACCTTCCTACAAACATTCAACTATGCTTTTTAATTTCCATGTAGTATCTTGTATTTTCAAAATCTCAAGCTTGCAAGCCTCCAGCTTCTCAAGAGTAGCATAGGATAGAGAGTTAGGTGGAGTGATCTTCATGTCCATATAAATCTGAGAAATCTTATTGTCGATGTCTCTTAGCTCCATCCTAAGACCAAATGTTTTCTTTTTTTTCCATTTCTTAGAAATGGTCTTTGAGGCTACCTGTTCTGGGTCATTTTCCTCGCTCCAGCACTCAATCACCATTTTATTAAAGGCATGGTCTTGTAGCCATAGACGGTTGAATTTTAAATGCAATCTGGATTATATGGGCTTCTGTCACCGTCTGAGAGAGACCACCATATTATTCGAGATGAATGAAGGGTATACTGCAGCCCAGACGTTCCCTAGTATATTGATAAGAGAAGCCTTAATCATGGCTCGATCAAGGAATTTACTGATAAATTCACTTCCAATGTGCCTATTCATACAATTCAGCACCATAGGAGAGGGTTTGATATCAATCAATCATGAGTCAATGAAAATTTGTCCAATTTTATCAGCCATAGGATCCTGTCGCACCCTGTCACCCCATGATTCCTCCACAGATAAGGTGGCATTGAAATCACCGATTATCATAACATTATTTATACCAAAGAGCCCAGATTGATCCAGCCTTTCCTACAATGCCATCCTATTTTTGCAAGGTGCATATACGTTTATAAAGAATATTAGCTCCGAGACCCCTCTTATATTACCGTATAGAAAAATACCTCCAAAGAATTTATAGGCCTTTAGACTATACAATAAAGGGTCCGAAGTGGCCAACATTCCACCCACTCGACCCACTGCATCCACTCCCACTACATGCCAACTTGAGCATATACTTAAAATGGTCTCAATAGAAACAGTCTGATTACAAAGAGTTTCCTAGAGAAATACCATTGATGGATTTATTTCTAAGAACATATGGTGAAGGAGAAGACTTTTAGAGGGTCCGCCAAACACTCTTACATTCAGAGATACCATAGTCATCATTTAGGTACTTCATTGGGGTTGCCTACTCTAAGGCCCTGAATATCACCAGCTGTAGTAATATGAAGATCATGCAAATCATACATATACCCTTGAAATAATGATTTTGTCTTGAGCCGACCACGAAAATTCCGTGATCCATTTTTAGTAGTCTTCCTGGAAATGATGTTTGCTGCCAACTCAAGAGATATATGAGGAAAGGGTTTTGAAAGTCCTTTATCAAAGACAGTAAGTGTAGCCGTATCTAGCATGAGGTTTCCTAGAAGTGCATCTAAATCACTACCCATAGTATTCTGCAGGGAATCTGGGTGCTATGGGGGATCAAGTTCATGAGAAGATAACGGAGAAGCCCATTCCAGGGGGGTGTCGATGGTGAAACCACTAGCAGTTCAGAGGGATGTGGACATGGTGATAAGGTAGGATTTCCTGTATAAACAGTTCCCTAGGGGTCATCTATTGGTTTATCAGAGTGCAACGAGGTTGAATCGTGGGAAATTGGAGAGAATTATTGATTGTAGCGAGGGGAACCCATGTTTTCAGGTAAAGATGGGGCTTTTGCGGTATGTATATTTAAAAAAGGTAAATCAGAAGAGTAATATCTGACACTGTTATAAGAGGGGGTAATTGACATACACGAGTCAGAACAAGATGCAGGAGCTGACTTCTTTCCATGTATGCAACCAAAAGACATGTCTTTGCGGTGTCCCCTCCTCCATTGTGGCATAAGACATGTTCTTTGCAAGTAACCAATGTGGTGACATATGAGATAGTAGAATGGCACATCCTAGTAGTCCAATCTCTGTTAGTGTATTCGCTATCCCCAAATTAAATCAACATCACTCGATAGCCCACCTTGGAATGAAACTTCAACTAAAATCCAAGAAATCCGCTTGTGCGCAGTATAAACACATCTAGGATCCAAATATTTGGTTGTTCCAATGGAATTTCTAATAGCCTGAAGCATTTTCGAGGTCTAGAACTCCAAGGGTGAGCCTGGTAATTTGACCCAAATCAGTTTAATATTATGGGCATCAGTTACAAGATTGAAACCAAAAAACCATGGGAGGAGATGCATGAAACTGCTTCCCTGAACCCAGGTTCGAGCCATAATCTTCCTACAACATTCTTCAAGCAGAAAATGCACGCTCAACTAGTTCCCCATAATTTTACTTAATTTAGGAATGTAACCCAGAATTCAACACTAGAAGGTTTTTACCCACTCTGGCATATCAACAATTAAATCCTCTGGGTACAACCATATTCCTATCAGCACCCACCTTTTCAAGCTTGAAACTCTGTCCCAGAGGTTTTTATGCTCCAAAATTACTTGTTTTACATTAGATGCAGGTTTATAGAAATGTTCCTTGTAATGAATCTTCCTCCTGTATAAACCCAACTGTGAATCAAAGTGTGCCTCATTCCTATGTGAAGAAAAACCCTGCCTCTTCTCATTCTGGAGCTCATTGGAAGTATGTTTGGGTACATGATGCAGGTTATGATCAGAGTCGACCCTTTTGCCATCCTAAACAGTATTTCGCAGCTGCTCCTTTTCAGTATGTAAGGTGGCAAAAATCAGAGCCTCATGGCTGGATGTGTCAGACAAAAGCATGTAGTACAGTTATGGCAAGTGTAATATTGTAAAAATTGCTTTAATATTCTCAACAAACATTTCACAAATGAAAGCCCTCTTTTAGATTGATCTAAACCCTATAAATAGTTTTCTATATTTAAAAATATTGATCAGGACCACTGCTGAAAACTTGGTTGGGGTAACTAGGTCAGAGTACTGTCGGATTTGCAAAAATTTTGTCGAAAACTTGGTCAATAAAACATTTATACCATACACAAATTTCACCCAAAATAATATCGTACTCTCCTACTTTGCAAGAAACTTGTCAAAACCTTGCACATTTTTGTTTTAAATGTACACAGAATTTCACCCAAATTTTTTTACCAGGTTTCTATGGAGTCAATTTTTCTGAGTCTGAATGGCAACTTTGCGAGTTAGCGTTGATTTCTCAAAACAAAAACTGCTTATCGAGTTTTTTCCGAGAAAACTTTCTTTGAGTCCAGACTCGAAGTCAGACTCGTGTGTTGTTGCTGATTGTTTCTCAAGTTATTTTTCCACGTTTTTGACTTGGCCCCCCATGTGTGACAGTGAGTAGGTTATGATCACTGAGTCAAGTGATACCTGGTGAGTTTTACCACTATGATTGGGGTCCTGGTTACAATTTTCACTGTGCACTCTGGAAACTCTTCTACAATTAGCACAAAAACAAGGCAATTTAAAATGTGATCAAGCCTTCTAATAATGTTCGTTTAAAACTTTATTTCTTATCCATGAGTATGATTGTCTTTGTGTCGGCTGTGTAATTTTTCTCTAGAGTTTCCAGATATAATGATGTTACATGATTCTTTCAATATTTTGTTGTAGTATTGATTGCAGCAAGAGTAATGCTAAAAAAGGCGTGACATAAAAAAATGCTGACGTCATACAGTCACACAAGCATAGATCCATCTTAGCACAAGATTTATTGAGTGCTGAGAGATTTGTAGTTGGATTTTTCTCTCCCCTGGCCTGTAATAGATCCGGGTTTGAGATGGATCAATGCTATTAAAATAAATATTTCTGATTGGATTGATTGAAATTATTCTTGAAAGATATTTGTATCACACAAAATATTTATTTAGTCTTGGTAACAGTTTATGCATTGTGGAAAATTATGAAAGAGTAGCAAGGACAAAGGGAAATATAGAATTGGTTCATATTTTGGGTGGATTTGGATCAAATTAATCTATGTTACAACAAGTTTTTGGCATAAATGAACGATATTGTGAAACAATGAACAAATCCCTTCAAACTTTCAACAAACGAGTGGATGGAGAGAGAAAATTACATAAAATTGAGCCCTCCTAGGCTACTGATGGTAGGAAATCATCAATTTGTCGTCAAAGATTAGTTATCTGACTCTTTTCATTCTCAATTTTTGTAAGATTTTCCTTGACAGTAAGTTGGAAGGGTAGGACATTTTTCTTTCGTATTTAGTGGGTTAGGTTAGTAAAATAAGGGTTGAAACTTTAGTTATGTTCTTTTCTTGGTCCTATGCAAAGGAGGGAGAAGGGAGAAAACAATGTGACACTGGGGATGCCTAGATGAGCATGGAATGGAAAATACCTCCTTTGATATTACTGGGACGTTAATTGGCACAGTGGGAAAATGGGATCATCCTTGGTGCCAAATGGGGTTGTCTGTGGGCATCCACAATTTCTTGTGATGCCTATGAATGCAAGGGATAATGTTGAAAATGCTAAAAATAACATAAAGAAGGACAGAAACAAGTGGTATTGCTGCCACGACATGCATATAATAAAACATCATGTCATGATAAGCTACAGAGATATCTTTGAGCTGCTTTCAATGTCCTTTATTTTGAAATATCAAATAGGTCGACTTCAGGAATTGAATTCGTCTTTCTTTTATGTATGAGAAGGGTGCTATTTTCACAAACTTGTGTCATGGATTCCCTATACCCTCACAGTCATTATGAAGAGATATAATGCTACTACATATTCTAGTGTCACAGAGATGGGCCTTATATCATCATAATAAATTATGTCACGAAGTAGCATCCCTTAGGTTTTCGCACAAGATGCCACTAAACTCTGTTTCTTGATAATTCAAAAAGTTTTGTATGTATTTGTATAGTTCAGATCACAAATATACATGTTACACTTTTCATAGAGATGCTCAGACTTTTCACAAATGTAAATTCTGTCATTAAGTGTAGCTTTAGACTTGGAATTGATCAGAATCTTGGCTTTTATTCATAGTGATGATTTTGGTCCCTTCTATAGACTATGTACCTTAGTCCTTCGGTCCTATTGCATAGAGTAGATCATAGACTTTTGATTCATTTTGCACAAAGGTATAGAGATGCTCAGTCCTTTATGTCACATATAAGACTTGTTTTGCATGTCTTTAAGTTCATCATTTGTACATTTAAATGCCTTAGAGATGATCCACATGGTTTTGGTTTCCTTTAACTTCAAATCACAATACAGTTCTATCCTTCATCTCACAGTGCAACAGATTTTCATTTACGATGAAGATGATGGTATTTTTAGATGTCAAATATGGATAGTCTCCTGAATGAGTCGAGCTGACTTATATAGTGTTAGATAGATCTTCTATCGTTTCATGTTGGTGTCACCATTGATGCCTTGAATATTCAAATATTTGTTGCTATATTAAGCTTCAAATATCTCATATAAGTCTCACAAAACCTTTTTGTATTGATCGAAGAACACTACCTCAAATATTTTTTTTTCCCAAACAAAGTTGCTTCAATCATTGTGGCAATTTTGGACTTGTTCATACTCTTGGACTAGCCTTTGAACTAAGCAGTAATAGATGTCAGCTACAACATTTTGGTTACTCAAAATATGCAAATATCAAGAATAAACTTGGTCTTTTTTTATTCAAAAAGGAGAGCACTGTCATGCTTAGATTTCCACTGAAAGTATTTTCATAGTAGGTTGTCTTCTTTTTACAGATTTCATATAAGCCATTTTCTTTTTCTTTGAGTAATTTGTAGATTATAAATATAATGACTTGTATGCTTATCATAGGAGAAGGTGCCTCTGAAATTCACATTAGTATAGGAAACTTACTTCATAAATCAACATAGAGACTCAAATATGTGTACCTATGCCAAATATTTTGTTGACAACAAAGATATGAATTTCATCCTTGATTTAAAGAGATAATTCCATAGAGTCTTTGCATGTATTATAGGTCTCTTTTTCTAGCCCTTAATTATTTTTGTCCTTCCTTTATGGATGAGCTTGGTTCACAGGAATATTGATATCTTTCTTCAACTTGAATCATAGACGTATTGTGCCTCTTTCAATTCATATTTTAAGGAAATGATGTCATATAATTTGCATGATACTTTGCTTAAGGTGCCACAGGGATAAGAAAATAAGCCAACAAACGGTTATCTTCAATCTGCCTTCCTTCAACCTATTGCTCTAATACCATGTTGAGAAATCAAGATGCTTGTAGATTAGGGTAGATTTATCTTAACTTGATAATTAATTGTGAATGTTTGTTGGCTTCTTGTTACTTATGTTATCTTCTTCATCAGGAAATTACCAAAATTAAAAAACATGAATATCACAAAGATACAAAGAACAATAAATTAGGCTCCAAGCCAAGGAAAAACCCCACAAGGGGGGAAACCGAAGAAAATCCTCTTCTTACATAATTAGATCAAAGTGAGATATCCAACACAAAAGAACAAGACCGAGACTGCCACAAAGACCCAAGTCAACCCTCCGCCCATCCATTCCAACAAATCATGGTCAACAGAAGTCAAAACTTGTCAAATCTCAGAAATCTAGTCATCTCCTGAAATTTTAGGCCTGCAATACCACAAAAATTAACTCAGAAAATTCCCATGCGTGAATAGAAACTAGGGTAGAAAACTTAAATTTCTCTCCTTTGACTTTCACTGAAATTCTCCTTCTTACAAAGAAATCGAAGTGATGGATGGATGATAAAATGAGATTGAACTATCTTGTATTTATACATGTGCAGGTGGTCGAATCACTGCCTCTTTAGGCCATCTTGTTCAGGAGGGCTGACTTGGTTTTTGTGGTGACATTTTTGACTCTTTGACTTGAAAAATAAATTTCCTTTTTATTTTACAAGTCCAAATATAACCTTGACTCAATTACATTTCATTGAATCATGATAAATTTTCTCTTGACTCAATTGACCCTAAAAGCATGAGGAACATGCTTTGACTAGAAATATAACAATTAATATAATAAAATTATAAATATATAAATAATAAATTTGAATTACATTATGAATACTGACGCTAGTTACATTTTCAACAAGGTCATTTAATTAGAAAAGGACATTATAGTCCCCCCTTCCTGACATTGCTTCTTCTTAGGCAATTTAACGTTCGTGTATTGCAAGATCTTTTCTTGCACACATGCAGCCCACTTTAAAATTTTAGGAATATATTTGAAGGCTTCATTCACTGTGCTGCAATTTTATGCCTTCATTTTCCATATAAACAACTTATGGCTGCTAAGAGATGCATAGAGATCCTTGAGTTTCATTGCCACATAACAGTAAGCTTGATGGTCTAGTGACTAATTATTGTGGTGTGCCTCCAATAGATTGAAATCATTAAAGTACTCACATACAGTAAGTGGCACTCTATTAATTTTCTCCTCAAAAATTCCATATTTATTTAGTAATAGAATAAATGGTGTATCTCTGAAACATGAATTCTCCACAACATTCTCAAAAAATTCTTTACTGGAGGTCATCATATTTCTCATCCCACTTTTGGCCATATTAACATATAGCAACACAGAATATTACAACTCGTACATTATCAAATATTTCCAGCCAGTTACAACCTTCATTTAATCCCTTAGTATTTACTCTAATAAGTTGATACTTCACAGTTGGAGTTGGACAATCAAAGTTTCCATTATAAGGTTATGACATTGGACTATGATCATCAGTTGAAAATTCTATAAATGATAACCCATTACTTTGAGTCACTCCGGCATATAAAATGTGATATTCTAACTGATTGTATGCATTACTTGATACCTCAACAACCCATTCCTTGAAGTAACCAACAACATCAGTGATGACATGTAGCTCATTTATTTTTGCATATGCAGCCTTAATTGCAGGGTCCCTTCACATTTCATCAACTATTTGTGCATACTTAGGTGTTGCAGCTGGGAAAAAACCATCTAAATACCCCATTGTCATAATTTCCAAAAGACAATTCGAAAACTGTTAGAATTTTGGATTAAGAGAGTAAGTACATTGAGCATCTTTTTATTGTCACTTTCATCTAAGGTAGAAGCTTGTTCATGTACACTGGAACCATCCATATATGCTAATATTTCCTCCTCAAAATGTTCACACCCCTTAAGAAATATGCAAAGGTATTTATATAGGTTTCTCTCTATCATCAGTTTGATGTTTTGCAACTCCTCCTGTGAAAATTTATCACCCTTGTAGAGAAATTTTGCTTGCTTGAAAATTGTACTAGCACCAGAGCCTTCATATCCAAGTAACAAGAGGTTTTGAATCTTCTTATGCTTCAAGAATTTTTGGACCGAACTGCTGGAATGACTATCTGTATTTTCCCTCGAGCCATGATAGTTACTCTGAGGGGTAGGTAATGATAGTAAGGAGCATATCAACCTTGTTTAGAAATTAGGGTGTTTAATTCAATTTATATTTCATGATAATTAATTGTGAACTTGTTATGCTTCTTTTACTTAGATCTTATCTTTGTTAGCTTATTATGTCTTTCATCAAGTCAATTATAAAAACACAAGAGACACAAATTTTAGGCTCTTCAAGCTAGGGCAAAAACCTCTCCCTCTTGGAGAGGAAAACCCAAAAGCAATTATTCTTATAGATCTTCCATTGATGAGTACCATAACCATGAAATAAACCCTTGATACCAGTATGCCTCCAAGACCCTTGTCACTGCTCTTCTCAGCTTCTCTAGCTAATCTCTTCTTTCTGCACTACACTGCACCTTTACTAGGGAAGCTTGGTCCCTAGTCTAGCAGCCCCAAACCGTGTGCTTCTTCTTGGCTTCCTTTGATCTTATCCTTAGCTTCCTAAAGTCTTCTTCATGGAATACTTCCAAATCCGTTAGACTTATTTGAAACTAAATAATAAGCCTTTATTCATGTTGTTTTAGCCTTCCTCTTTACTTTGATTACCTTCAGCCTACTTGAGACCTAAATTATTCAACCATGTAGGTTCCACCCCTTCACCAACTTTCTCATTCAAGTTTCACAAACAATTAGCTCCATCCAACTGTCTTCTATCACATAATGGAAGAAACCAACAACACTTAGGAGGAGGAAATTCTTGCTCAACCAACTCTTTCTGAAAATCATGGGATATGGGGCACTCAAAATGTCCTCCATTTCCAGCATTATTTCTAATTGAAATTGGTCCAAAATTTTGATGGAAATCACAGTTCCACCAAATTTAGTGTTCTTTCCACAGAGAAATTTTCCCCTAAGTACTTTGGCACTCTACAAATTTACCCAAATCATTAAAAACCTAAAAAAAGTGGATCAATCACAACCATGCCTGCGATATTTCACTGGATTCTAGCATAGGTTTCCAGGAATGGTGTACTTTGAGTGCCCCTTGTGAAAACTCTTAAAACCCTTCATGAAACAAGAGTTTCTTGACAGTCATCTATTGTATGATAGCATATAGTGGTTGAAGTGACATGTTTATGGAATGGAAATTTTTGTATGGATCAAAGGAAATTCGGGTCATTAGAAATTCTGAAAGACAGATAGAATTAGATATAGATATGGAAATGAGTCAAATATTGAATGAGTAGGTCCTACCCTCTTTTAAAGATAGGCAGATGTTCACTGAGATCTTTTACTGTTTATCCCCCTTCCTCCAATGGTTCTCTAGAATCCTATTTGGGAATGTGATTTGGAAAGTGCCCCGATTCACCAAGACCAGAATGATTGAAATTTTGAGTCTTAGTAGTTAGACTAAGGTGATAGAAAATTCATAAAAAACTAGTGTGGTCCTCCTAAGCCAGCTATGAAAACGTGGGTGACTATAAACATGGACCCTAAACCTCATCATATCAAAATCAATATTAGGAAGTAAACAATTCTATTTGAAAAGTCAAAATAATATGACAGGTTTTTTTCCTAAAATAATCCCAGTCCTTTATGGGACTAATAATATGATTACACATCCTAAACTATTCTGCACTAATTTTATGTATAGATAAACATATGCCCTTGCATTTCCACAAAAAAATTGTTGCATCAACCATTTTCACTATAAAGAAAAGGGATGGCCATCATATAATCAAAGAAATCATCTATTGCATGGCAACATACAATGGGTGAAGCAACATGTTTATAAGACTGAAAATTTGTTAGAATGAAAGGAGATTTGGGTCATTAGAAAACATGCTTTCTAAAAGAAAGATGGCATTAGATATAGATATGGCAATGATTTGTAGCCCAAACGAGTAGGGCCTACCTTATTTTACTGTTCATATTCCTATCATCCGGTGCCTTTCTTGAAGCCTTTTGGGGAAGGCGATTTGAAAGGTCCCCAATTCAGCATGGAAATTATGAATGAAATTGTAAATTTTAGTAGCTAGACCATGGTTATAGAAAAATCATAAAATACCAATGTAGACCTCCTAGGCCAACTATGAAAATGTGGGTGCTTGTAAACATGAAATTAGTTTTGGAGAGTGCCCTAATTCACCAAAGCTACCGTGGGTGAAATTGAAGGCATACATTTACATCAATGAATTATCTTTATAAGTGTAACACCAATTCATATACATGACTCTAAATTATATATTTATGAGAATATCACAAACCCCTAAAGGAAATCAAGAAGAAGTATTTGACCTATAATAAAAAACTCATTGCTCATGAAACCCATGATGTGCAAGTATTAAAAAATACATTTTATTATCTTTGTCTTCTTCATTACATATATTCATAATTGCAAATCATTATGAAGACCAAACTTAGTTACACATTCCAATATTCCCTCTTTACTAGGGAGGTATTCATAATGGTACATGGTCACTCTCAATTTGAAGAATCTCATAAGAAGAATTCGATTGGTAATCCATCTGTTATAGCATCTTATTAACCAACATTGTCACAGTGCAAGGCCTTGATTAAAAAATCCATCTCTTCACAAGACCATGAACTACAATGCTAGCAAGACCAATGATTATATACATATTCATCATTGTCTCCAAGGTACATACTCCACCCGCGTGTTCACCGAGCATGACCTCATAGGACTATTCTTCTGGGGATAGGTAATCCTCAAATAATACCCATCCTTTCACGACTAATTTTCCCTTTGATACCCTAATACATCTCCAAAGGAGTATCAGATGCCATATGATTATCCAATCCCACATTTTTTCTTCCAAGTTAAGGCCAAAATGATATGTCTATCTCTCCCTCTTAATTAGGGAGGACATACACATTCCTATCAAGGAATGTTCTCAAGCTCCCTCTTATCCAAGGACTTGTCAAGGCTCCCTCTTAGCCAAGGACTTGTCCAGGCTCCTAGGGACTTGCTTCCAAGTTTCTACGAGGTAAGAAACTTATTACCAACTCCCGTCTTAATCAGGAACCTATAGCAGCAATGATGAAAATAGTGAGCCGCTCATGAAGAACTACTTTCTTTGATGTCATGAATTTCTTCGTTGTTGAGGAGTCTTCATCTTTGGGATATCTTCATTAGGGATCAAGTCACCCATCACTTTTCATTTTTGTCCGAATGTGATCCATCAATTTTTCATTTGGTCTACATTCATATCATGTTGCTTTCCTTTGAACCATAGTTCTTCCAAGGATCTTACATCATGCAATATGGTTATCAACCTGTGGAAGACATATACTTCCCTTTGGCTACCTTGAATAAGCTCATCAAATACTATTCAATTATAAATATGAATACTTAAATCAAAATTTACCTCAGTGATGATCTTTCACCATGACATCCTTTTTTATCTCCTAAATATATGTATTTTCAAGGGTATCTATATTTTCCAGACTTCTATTAGAGTCCACATATCTTCCCTAGAGATTTCCTAGTCAAGTCTTCTTGGCTTTCTTGGATGTTGATTGCTTCTTTCCATGGTTGTACTTCCCATGATATCTTCCTTTTTCTTTCTCCTAAGTTTTATTTCATTCCCAGGAACTACCATTGTGAAGTTCCTTGATAATGTACAACCACCTCATATTCCATATGAGTACATATTATGTCGATTTCATCTAGTGTAGATCATGCCCTTTTGGAAACTTGTGCATAAAAAGAGTTTCTGCTTTCTATTTTGATCATACTTCTAAAGATATAAGTATACTACCTGCAACCACATGGCATGACTTCATAGCATCGAGTGTCAACATATATATACATGTACCTCATTATTTTCCTTTCAAGTCATTCTGTAGCAGGTTTCCTTACAATTAAAGAGTTTCATTTTCTTGATATAATTCATCAATATGTCATTGTATTCTAATCCTAAAATTCTATAAGTTAGAATTCTTGATGAAACCATTGGCTTTCTTCCTAACTAGTGAATCCAAAGAGGATTCCATTATAAAATGTCAACACCCATTTCCATATTGATTATTGAATGATGACCCTTGATATAGATGACTACCTTACATACATATTGTTTTCAGTGAGGTTCCTAGGAGCCACTTCTTTCATGGCACTCTTGTTCACTGTTGTGGTCTTATTCCTTGGAAGGTTTTATCAACACGATTTCCATGCAAGTTGTTATACATTAGGGGAATTTTGAGGTCTAAAATGGGCCTCTTAAGGAAAATGTACAATCAAAATTCACTTTCTGAGAACCAATCACATTTTAGGGGATGACATCATCCCTAATGGTTGAGGTGGCATTGCTTCAGTTAAAGGTACCTACTTGTCACATTCTCAATGGTAGATAAAAACTCATGGTTAACCATGGTAGCGCTCTAAGTACATTTAAAGTCAAAGTAAAGTACTCATAATAAATTCCATTTCACACTTTTTGAATAAAAATATATTATTATCATTTCATATTTCTTGAAAGAAACAATGCATATCCCTATACATTTATTATATCATATTATTTTTATATAGTATATTAATTACATGTTATTATACAATTTAAATAATATAAATTTTAATTAATAGCATATAATATAATTAAGAATCCATAAATATATATTTATGTTTTATTTTAAGTTATTTAAGTACAAAGGACAAATGCATTAGTTGTTCAATGATAATGACCTTTTCTTGAAAAACTCATTATTGTTTATAGTCACATCAATACAATTTTTTTATTAATTTTATTTTGGTACAAGTTTTGAATTGAATTTAACTATGGTTACATGGATTGTGGTGCAAAAGTGAATTGCAAATTCATAAATATTATTTTATTGGTTTAGCTATTATTTTATTATTTCCTTAGGAGGCCCATTTTAGACCTCAAAATTCCCCTAAAGCACTGTCTTGAAAATTCCATATTTTTGCAGAGAAGTTAGCATCATGCTAGTGATTAATTTGAAACTATCTTTTGGTGGAAAAATTCATTGTTTTTTGGTGGAATATTTCATAATTTATTCTGATCTTTTGCTTCAAGTGTACTAGTCATGATGATAAATGTGTGGTTTACTTCAGAGGGATCTCAGTTCTTTCTAGATACACTTTTCATCATTTTATTTGAATACTTCGCTAGTGCTTTACCTTCATATTTTATCCCCTGCACAATTTCACCTGAGCTCCATGTTGTTATGTTTATTGGTTGTTTTTGTGGAAAATTTTTCCTAAGGTTTTGCAAGGTAAATCCAAATGCAAAAAAATAATATTTTACATATTGATATTTGTTCAAGACATTCTTGTGTGATACTTAAATTTCATAAATATAGATTTCTATTTCATTATCTATATCAATATATAAGATCAGGCCCATGGATTGTTCATATTTCTCAAACTATGGAGTTGTTCCTTTCCTATTGCATGTTCTTTTATATTGTTATGTTGTGATTCAGATTTCTAGTTGTGCTTTCCAATTATTCTCCTACGTAGTACATGATTTTTTAGATTATATCAAAAGTTATTCTTATTGTCTTTTTATTATATATATTGGACATACTATTTATAGAAACTTTTGATCTTCCTAGATTTTCGATTCCTTTAGTGTATCTTTGCATCTTTAGGGGCAATTTCTAGTTGAAAGTATAATTCTTTAAAGGGTGCTAGGTCAATGGAAGAGAAACCTGCGTTACAAGAAGGAGGTTGGTGGTTCGATTCCATTGTGCCCTGATATTCATAGGGATTAAGGAAGATCATTTTCTGGTGATGGATGATTTTTTTACCATCACCAATGAGCTTATTGTGATATTTTTCTACCCTCACCAATATATAAAATGGTCACGATCAACGAACGCCACCATATATACACATCAATATTGATGACCATTAAAGGGCCGTCACCCTAAATATTTGTTGTTGATATGAAATGGTGAGGGTCACTTTTTTTCATTATAGTCATTATCCATGACGGGCCTTGATGTCACCAATGTGTTTATGGTAATGGTCAATGAACATCACCATATATATGCAGTAATAGTGACAGCCATGAAAAGTCGATTACAAAAAATCATTGTTGTTCATATGAAATGGTGACGGTCACTATTTGTCACTATAATCAATATTCGTGATGGACCTTAAATGTCACCACAACACATACTTTTGGCGACGCCACCTTTGGTGACATTTGGTTTTTTGGGGATGGAGGCTATTTTCTATCACCATTGCTCATATGAAATGGTGATGGTCACTATCTGTCACTATAAATCATTATTGGTCACGAACCTTGAATGTCACCACAACACCTATACTTTCGGTGATGCCACCTTTGGTGACATTCAACTTTTGGTGATGAAGGCTCTTTTGACCCTCACAAATGAGCTTATGGTGACCATTTGCACCCCTCACCAATGTCCTTTTTAATTGTAGTGCCTATTTCTTAGGCGATTCCATCTTATCCTAGTTACGCTCAACCTGAGCTTAATTGAAAGATGCCATCTGTTGCAAGGTTAGAATTAACAGGTTTAAATCAGCTCACCAATGATCTAATTCATTATTTACCTTGGTGGCCTGTGATTACACATAAGTTACACTTGAAAGTTCCAAAATTCAATGGAAATTTTGGAGAAGACCCCTCTACACATGTCTTGACTTATCATTTATGGTGTTCGTCAAACTCTTTAAATGATTATTCTTTTAGATTGTGTCTTTTCCAGCGAATGCTTACTGGTTTGGCTACGAAGTGGTACATTGAATAACCACGAGCTTCATTTGATAATTTTACAGCTTTAGCCACTACCTTCTTAACCCACTTCCAGTTACCCATGATATATGAAACTGGAAATTTTTTTTTGACCAACTTTAAACAAACCACTTCTACTCATATAACTAATCATATACATGAGTGGCATCATTTTCATCGAATGGTTAAAACATTTATTCCTGATCAGATTTTAGTTGAGTGTTTTATGAAGTCCTTGTTGCCATCTATCACTGAGGATGTGGAAAAAGGTGGTGTTGTTACTTAAGAGAAAGTCATTGCTACTGCCTAGTATCTAGATCTGATTTATACTCAGTCTAGCACGATCTACCCAAATATTCCAAATGCATCGTGACCAAATTTTACTATTCTCTCTGCTCCATCTAGTCAAGACATTTATGTTGATGATGGTGTAATTGGTTCTGCTAGCACTCCGGAAGAAATTTGACTATCTAGTGGTATAATTGTTATGTAAAGTCAAAACCCTACTACATATTATCATGTGTCTTCTTCTGAAATCCATGTCATGTCATCTAATAAAGGAAAAAGTGATAAGAAACCAGGAAATAGGAAGAAGGGGAAAGACAACAAGAAATCAAATTCACCCCCGCAGGAAAAATCATCTGATTCATCTGGTTCTTTTTGGAAAACTCATTACCCTTGCTTAATATGTAATGAGGATAATTTTATGCAAAATTTTCCTCACCGGTCAAAAGTCCCAAAGCTTCTTAAGAATTCTACTACATCTACAGTCTTTAAAAATCCTTTCCCAAACCCCGAAAATGATTCGGTTTTGACGGATCCTACTTCTAGTTCGCAAGTGCTTATGTTATCCATTACAAAGCCCAAAAATGATGTTTTGGTGTCGACAAGAAGTAAATATTACAATAATCCATTTTATTCATCAAATGGTCAGGCTATAGATCAACCTATGACTTCGACTTCAACGTCATCTGACTCAGCTCTATCACCTATCCTTTTAGAGTTAACAATAAGGCCAGAGAACAGAGTAGTTCACAAATCAACATTCAACCCTCAAGCTCATGCAACTCAAAATTATAATGCAGTAGAACATTTGGCTTAGTCACTTTATGCTACCTCGACGCTTGAGGTACTTTAGAATTGTCCCTCCCAGAAGCAGGCTTTGTTGTCTGCAATCGCTACAATAGACTCGATGAATTCAAATATCATAGTATTTAATCACATGGACTATCTCAAAAAATTACCAACAGAGTTAGCATTCTTGATTCAAGTACGTGTCCTGAATCACCTCATTCATCGCACTATCATTTATGAAGGTTCTTCTACTTGTATCATGTCAATAAGTTGCTGGAAGTCATTCGTTCATAGACTTGGTCGTAATCACCTACGACATTGAATTATTTTGATGTTCATACATATAAGCCTTGTGAAATTATTAATAAACCACAAGTAGAACTAGGGGAAAATCAGTTACTGTTGAAGCTGAGGTCGTTGACGGACCCCTCGACTATAACATATTACTTGGAAGAACATTAGTTTACATTATGACTGCGTAGTATCTACTTATCTCCATATGATCATCCTACCCATAAACGAAGTATCACAACCATTGATCAAATATAGTTTTTCGCCTTTGGTTCCCAGTCAACTAGAAGCATTCCGTTAGTTCACGGATCCCCACCTTCTCTTTAGAACATTGGTGTAGGACTCTTTAAGGATCCTTCCCTAATGGGCACCTTTTCACTACCATAGCATTCACCATGGCATAAATCACACTTATAGAGACCTACAACATGATATCTTCCACCTCATTTGACTTAAGAAAGATACTCAATCATTCCATGTTGGGTGTGGAGCTTGATTATCTTGTTTATTTTGTATCACAACATTGGACCATTGTACCTTAATGGGGCAACAACACTGCCCGTAATGAAACATGCCCCCAAAGCTAAAAACATATGTAAAATTGCCTTGTAAAAGTATAGTAATTTCTAGTCAATATAGGTTGTTCATTAACTGGATGATCTGATGGTATAAGTTATGTTTAGTTTAGGGATTTTTTCCCCAGAAGGCAACCTCTCACTTGTATGAGGGTATTGTATTGTAGATGTGTATTGTATGTGTATTCTCAGAGTGAGAAATAGATAGGAATACTGTGAGAGAGATCATATGATATTACAGTGGATTTGCTATAGGTTGTGTCTCTTCATTTTGCTGGATAATAGAAAGGAAGGACTGGCTGTTCGGGGTGGACATAGCCCAAAATGGGTGAACCACGTATATCTGTGTCTCTCTGGTTTTATGTGTTTTTTGTGCTTGTGTTTTCCACATATTTTATGTATTTTATTGCTCTGTAATATATAATTTTCTAACATTCTGAACTTTTTAGGTTGGGCAACATCATGTCGCTAAGTCCAATTAAGCTAGCATAGAAATCAATTTTCTTGTCTTATGCGGAAAATCCAAATCCATAATCGCTGACTGTTTTGGTTGATTTTTCTAAATATTTTGGTACTTCTTTTGATCCATTTTCACACGTATTCTTGAATGATGAAATCATTATGGAATCCATGATGCCGAAAGAAGAACCATGGGAATCCTCACATCAACGATCCCATCTTCCATATTACAATGAAGATAATCCATCTAAACTATATCACCCTACTTTCATTGAGTTCTTGATGAATTATATTCATATTCACGCCATCGATTCTGAGCGAAACCCATAAAATATCGAAGAAATGATTTACATCGATATTTAAACCAAACCTGATATTGTAGAAAACATTCATGTCAGTGTGTCCTGTTCTCCATATGAGCTTGACACTTATCGTGCTCTGTTTTTGTGATTTTCGAAATGTATTTTCTTGGTCATATGAAGAGAAGCCAGGTATCGACTCTAGCATTGTTGAACATGACATTAAAATGTATCTTGATATTAAGTTGGTGCGACAATTCCTTCATCCTATTCACCGAAATAAAGTTGTTGCCATTAAAGCAGAGATTGAAAAGATTTTGCGTGTTGGAATCATTTACCCTATTCCACTTACTGATTGGGTATCTAAAATTTTTATTGTCATGAAGAAATAGGGGAAAATCAGAATGTGAGTCAACTATCAGGATGTTAATCATGCTTGCATGAAAGACAACTAACCAACTCCCTTTATTGACGAAATTATTGATGAATGTGTCATATGTGAAATTTTTTTTTCATGGATGGATTCCCCGATTACAATCATATTAATATTCACCCAGAGGACAAATATAAAATGGGATTTGTCTATCCTTGGGGCACATTCACCTATTGTAAAATCCATTTTGGTTTAAATAACGATGGGGCCACATTCCAGAGGGAAATGAATTATTATTTTCATGACATCAAGCACATAGATCCACTGTGTCTGGATGACTTACCTACACATTTGTAGGAATGGGCTAATGACCTGCTACATCTGAGAGCACTATTTTTATGATGCCTTCACTATAAAATATGCCTCAATCTACACAAATGTGTGTTGGGAGTTTGTTCTGTTCATTTTCTTGGATTCGTCGTTTCGAAAGATGGAATTCGGCTATACCTATTGAAGGTCCACGCTATTCTTGATTTTCCCACTCCTTCCAATCTGCTTCAATTACATAGAATCAAAGGGAAGACTAACTTTATAAGGAGTTTTATTCTTAAATATGTCGAAATGGCTAAAGGATTTAATAAACTCTTGAAAAATGGGGTACCCTTCCATTGGGATGAGGTTGTGAAAAATTCCTTTGGTTTTCTTAAAGATTCCCTGATCTGGGCATCATTAATTTATCCCCCAAATTATCTCGCCACTGTAGATACAATAATCACTATGGCTTTAGTCCAAGAAGAATATGGGATTGGACATCCGATATATTATTTGAGTCATAATATCAATGATATGGAATTTCAGTACACATACATTGAGAAGCTCATTTTGGAAACCATTCAAGATGTATAAAGATTTTTCCATCATATCCTGCTATGAAAGACCATTGTCATTTCAGATTGAAACCATATGAACTACATTCTATCACGTCAATTTATGGGTGGAGAATATTCATAATGGATTGTCATTTTGCAGGAGTTTGATTTGGAATTCATCAAATCCAAGTCAAATAAGTATTTTGTGTTTGTTGAGCTTATTTGTGAGCTTCCTTCTACTAGTACCGATCCTACCATAGAACCACCAATTCTGGATGAGTCTTTGTTTATGATCAATTCATCTCACCCGTGGTATGGAGATTTCATCATCTATCTCCAGACCCAAAATGTTTGGCCTAATACATCTCACTCGCAAAAACGACGTATTTGATACCAAGCGAAAGATTATCTGATCATCAATGACACACTTTATCATTGCGCTGTCAATACGATTTTACATCGGTGTGTCATGCACAAGGAAGCAAAAAAAGTTGTAAATGATTGTCATTATGGCACATGAGGTAGAATTTTTTCTGGCTATGCTACCAGGCAGAATATTCTTCGCAATGATTACTTTTTTCCTACCATATTTTGAGATTGCATTATCACTATTATAAGTTTTCATTCTTGCCATATATTTGATCATAAAACCTACCTGCCACCAACACCAATGCATCTTGTCGTCATTGTTGGACCATTTTCAAAATGGAGAATTGACTTTATGACATGTAACAAACTCTCGTCCGGGGGGGAAAGGGTGTATTATTATCATTTTTGACTATTTTACCAAGTGGAACAAGGCAATGCCTACATTCAACAACACAGGATAGACAATTGCATTGTTCTTTTTTAACCATGTGGTTTCACGGTTTGGTGTACCACAAACCAAAGTCACATATCATGGAAAACATGTTCGCAATTGTATGGTGGATGAATTGACTGTCAAGTTAGGAATTTCACATGATATTTCTACCTCATATTATCCACGGGATAATGGAGAAGTTGAAGCTATCAACAAGATTATTAAGCGTATGCTTCGATGCATGATTGTGGTTCATAAACGAAACCGGCATTTGATCATGTACTCGGCTTTGTAGGCATATCAAACCTCAGTAAAAAGTGCGCACAGATTCACTCCCTTTAAGTTGGTTTATGGTTTGGAAGTCATCTTATTGATACAATGCGAAATACCATTTATGAAACTCATGATTGACCTAGAACCTAACATTTTTTTAGAAGGGGCACATCTTTTAGATCTCCTCCATCTAGATGAAATTTGTCGTGAAGCTGCATTCACCAACGAAGCACATAAGAGAAAAATTAAGGTGCAATATGAACAAAATGTCCAATCTCGCACCTTCTCGGAAGGAAAATGGTATTGCTTTATGATCAAGAAGCTGATAAGATAGGAACAGGGAAATTTGGACCATTATGGCACGAACCCTACATTGGCAAGCACATTATGGCGAAGGGTGCCTACAAGTTGGTAGATTAAGATGGGATTCCATTGTCGTAGCCTCGGAATGGGTTGTATCTTAAATGTTACTATTCCTAATTTTTCATAGTAAAAATTGTATTATATGCTTTGATTGCGTGTGTGTAGCAGTGTTCCTTTTAGATTTTTTCATGTGGTTAGAAATCCTCTTTTCATTTTTGTAGATATCATAATCTTCGGAACCATTTTTTGGATATTCTGATGGTGCTAGTTGTGGTACTCATAATTTATTATTTGCAATATGGGCCATCTTTACTCCAAGTTGTGAGTTAGTGAGCTTTGAAGGGATTTGTATCGATCGATCAATCAACAATATCACTAATTATAGCGGGTCGATTGAACTAATCTCTCATGTCATTTAATTTAGCATTCACTGCATCATCATCAGTCTGGACTCATAAATTGTTGTACTACAACTTACTGGAATTTATACTTTCCAAAATCTAGCAATTCATCACATGTTCCTTAGAGTTCATATCTTCGAAAGACATTTTGATTACATTCAATATCAATATTTCCAGAAACATTAACACTCTGGTTGATTCACTGGTGAATTATGTGTTAAATAGGCATTTTCAACATAGGTAAATATTATATTCTTAGTTCACATCATACAATTTAATAATATTGCACATAATCATAGGAAAACACTGAAAGTAAAATAGATTTATATCGAGATTTTTACAAAATTGTTCCCAATACACATTGGTCATCTAACCTCAAAATGTATATAGACATAGCATAATCTAATTAAATCTAGTGATTCTCATGATAGGAGTTCACTACTTGGGCTATCATGTGCAACAACCTCATCCAACGACTGGGAACACCAAGAGTATGGAATTGTCGCCTCATAAATAACTCCTCGATCTAGAAATCCGGTATCGTAAGAGTCAATTCATAAACATGTTGTTGTAGCTCAACAATATTCTCAGCTAAATCCAAATCCTGTGGGACTTCTCTTCTGACAATCCTCTCTACTGGTTCTCTTGTCTGCTGTGCACAAACCACTAGTCGAACAATACCTAAATCTGAAGACATAAAACATTTTTAGTTTAGTCTTGGATACATCAAACAAAAAAAAAATATGTAAACAACCCCATAAATCAAAAACATGGTCAAAATTTTACTTATAGCACCCCATTGAACATCGACTGGTAAAATCAAATCTAGATCTCCACGGAAATCCATCCTTGCATATCGATGCTCCTCAATGAAGATATTATGTCTTCGGAACGAACTGAAGATTTTAGTGGAAAATGAGATCGATAAATGACCAGCATGTCTAGCCATCAGCTCGACCCACCGCTACATCTTTGGATCTCTGGGACCAACTAATCCCAATGTCACATGCTATGGCTGAATCAACGGAACTTGCTCCAAGACAAAAGTGATCAAAATAGACCCATAACTGAAATTTTTGGTCTTACTACTTCTTACCTTAGTTAGATGTTCTTTCATCTGAAGAAGTACTGCTTCACCCCAATTGAACACAGTTGGCTCGAAACACTCAAGTGCATAATCCATGTATGATCTATTCATGACATGTAGTGTCATGCTTCCAGCTAGTTTTGCGATAGTTAATAGGAGAGTGTGTAAAGGAATATCACACACATATTTGATATTTATATTTCCATATTTAATAGGCTCAGTTTCTGGTCAAAAAAAATGTTGGATGTAGTTCTTCACAGTTTCACCACCAGGCGTAGAGTCCGCAAGAGAAATGGGAGCACCACGTCTTAACAAACTTATGAGAAAGTAAATGTGATTGACCAATATTGGAAGCACTTTGTCTCCAATGTCAAATTCCTGAATTGTAAGGTCCCATGAATGGATCAAGAACTGCAATAGTTACATGTGTTTCCTCATCTATAACAGTCAAAAGTACTTGAGCAACCCACAATATCTAAGGTTTGTCACAGTGCTAGGATCATTTAGGGAAACCATATCCTGTTCTTGATGTTCTCTTTATTTCCATGTAATTTACATTCTAATCCAATGAAATTATAATATCAAACCATAGGCTAAGTTAGGATCCATTTCATGCAAAAAATGGCAATATTTTGGGCAGAAACAAAGATGCAACATTCTGAATTGAGCCCAAGGCACCCCTGAGTAAGAGACAGAGCATTGTAGAGGAATTGGGTCACTTTTCAACCTCTCTGCAACATAATTTTTGACATTCAAGTGTGTGTTGGCCCTAGGGAATTGTATATTTACCCTAGGGGACCCAAAACCCTAAAAATTATGGATGAAACTGAAAATTAATGCATTCAATTGAAAGAGGAGGGTAAGATATTCTACTTAGTCTCAACGGCATGAGAAATGATCCGCATAATCTGCCACAATCAGCAGTTGAAGTTCGAGGGTAAAACAGGCTCAGAGCACTAAAATGAAAATGGTAAAGTTGAAATGGTAAAAATTACTTTGTAATTTCTTAATTTAATAGTATTTTTAATTAATTTATGCATATTCAATGAATTAACTATGGG
The DNA here is from genome assembly GCA_034641835.2 of Pinus albicaulis. NCBI lineage: Eukaryota > Viridiplantae > Streptophyta > Pinopsida > Pinales > Pinaceae > Pinus > Pinus albicaulis. Next base: position 1,330,432,642 of record CM076580.1, read on the forward strand.
TTTTACCAATTTTCACTATTTTTAAACAGGTATTGTTAATCTATTTGATGTTTCTTCAAGTAGGTTTGCAGCTAATTATAGTGAGTTAGTTTTGCATGGTCATGAAATGTGATACTAACATTAAAGCATAGGTTTATCTCTTTTTCGAGCTTTTTTAAATGAGAAAAAAGAACCACCCTGGAGTTCTCTTTCAGCTATTTTCAAAATCTCTAAAAATGAAAAGATTGTTGAGCACTTTTCAGTTCGAGCTCATTAAAGGAATTCAAACAACATCTAATTAGTATAAGTTTAACCCTTTTATGGACTAAGATAGATTATGATTACGAAAAAGGAAAACCCTAGTCGAACATGGCTAGGAGGTTCTCTCGGGTATTATTTTTTTCTTTTTTGGATCTGAGGGACTATTATACGGAAAATAACTTGTGGAGTTTTTTTTTAGACCCTTTTTCAAACTCTCTAAACATTAAAAAGGAAAAATTTCTCACTATCGTTACACTCGTTACAACATCAACGAGCGATAAATTATCCATCATGACAAGATCGAGTTTTACCTTTGCCAGAATCATTAAATCATCAAATAGAGATGGATTCACCCAAAGGGTGGAATTATACATCAATCATATGTTATCCTCCTCAAGGTTGTTAAAAAATAAAGAGGTATTGGTCATCAATGACTGGGGAAAATTAGGGAAGGGATAAAATAATTTATGGTAGAAGTTGCTCTTGAGCATGGCACTTATTCACTTCAGCTCTATGATTTTGGGGTTTGGTAATCTGCTAGATATTTTATCATACCTACGGTCTATCATAGCATCCATCACTTTGGTTTTGGGTCAAATGTTTCCAATTCATTCATTGTCGCTGATATGTTCAAGAGAAGTCACACAATTATTCCTCATCATTTGCAATACTCATAAACCTTCATCTCATGACCACCATCCCTCACATTGATTCATCATTCATATTGTCTCTCAAAAATCATTACTCTCGTTTCATTTCATTGACGATGGAAGCATCAACGCCCTCCTACAATGAGTTGCTTCCTATCGACATGAGATCATCATCCAAGAAGTTGACTTAGAAATAACCATTCAGTACCTTGGAGTTTTCTTACAACCACAATAGGTTTCTCGCTTATGATGAAATCTTGACCTCACAGTCCTTCAAGCGAAAGACTTTGTATGTTGTTCGAAATCAAATCATCTATTCACACCATGCAGAATGTATTGCAATACCTTGAGAGTCATTATCATGAACGCTGGTTTCTATTGCGTCTATTAATGGCTCACATCATTGGTTGGTAATCAGATGGTATCTTCCCATGCTTGACATTAGATCACATATTCGCATGGTTAGAATCATACTTTAAGAAATCGAGTGAATGAGATAGAATACCCCATATCTAGTTGCACCAATCTAGGTTGTGATTCCAGGAGAAGAACTAAATAATCCATACGATGGTCATTAATTAGATGTTAATACTATCATGAGTCTATATCTGTAGATGAATTTCTGATGCTATGATAGTTTATGTGTCAAGTATGGTATATGCCTTCATCAAAAATTCATGTACAAGATGAAAATATATCATGATGTAATGTACTGTAATTAATGCAGGTAGCTGTCTGCTTCAGTCCCTCCTCATCATGTCATAATGAAAATAATTCAACATTTCATTTTTGACTTCATGCTTTAGGGGGAAGCTATTACAGGTCGATTTTGGCATCATCCCAAAACACATATAAGTATTCATTAGGGTCTATGATACTATAAATTTGTTGCTACATGCCCTAAAAAAGTCACCACATTGATGCATTTCCTTCATGAAAGATTCACTACTTAGATGCCAGTTGAAGTGCCCTATCAAGCCATCAACGCACCCGTAGATAGTTGTAACTAATTTGCAGAGCATCTACTCCCATGCAAGGCTGCATTGTAGGGGATCTAGGCCCACTTTTGAGTGCGTTGGTCTACTGGGAGTGAATTTTTCATTGGATTCCAGGAATCTCCCTGACTTCTAGAGACTTCTAGAAGCTGTTCCAGCTCTCACCTCATATGATAGCCTTGAATTTGGAACCCATGAAGTCATTAAAGATCTTATCCTCCTATTTACATGAACAAGGAAAACTCTTAATCCATTCTTAGGAAATCCATTCAATGATTTGTTTATTTCAAAATACCTTCATTTAATTATAAATATAACATTGAACATAGTTCACAAGGGATAAAGAATATGTGTTAAGTAGAGGTATGCTGGCTGGATATCAACTCTTGAAGGTGTGTGCATGTACTGTGATGTTGCTAGATTGTTGATGCTAGATGTGATGAGGATGGGACTCAAGCTAGATGAGTGACCTTGAATCGATCAACTAGTTGTACTCTTCCTTCTACTTCATAATAAAGACATTTTCTCCTTTCCTAATGCATGTGTCAATGATTTTATATGTGTGTTAATGAGTTTAATCGATTCAATTTGTTTAATGTGAATAGATAGTATTTCACTTATGTTGTTTTTTTTCTTCTATTTGCCATGATAGGTATCAATCAAGTGAGTTAAGTTGGATTGAGAGCGACAGAAATGACAGAGGGAGGCAATTGAAAGAGAAAAATTTACAAGTATGATTCTCTCCCTTTATCTATTCATGTTAAGGAAAATATCATATATATTCCTTTCTGTTGTTCTAAGTGAACCACCCACTTAGGGAAATCATATTTATCTGTAGGTTTGTATTTATGCAAAACAAAACCTTTAGGTATTTTTCAAACTTATGGTTGCATCCATAGAGATTATATTAAATAGTCTTGTGATTCATGCACATATAAGTTCATCAAAGCCTATGCCTATGTCCTTTAGTTTGTAAAATAAGGGTGAAAGGTGTATTAAAAATACTCTTATACCCTAAATAAAAATGAAAAATCTTTTTCTCAGGTACTTGGAGGGGTATTAGGTTCATCAGAGAGAATCATATATAGTAGGGAACAAAATTAACACTCTTTTCTTAGGGACATGGACAAACAAAAAATAAACAAGTGGAGGCTTATGCTCCCTTCTAGAAGATTCTCCAAGTCCATATTCTAAACCTCCAAAATTTTATAATTATTAGGGCTTCTAACATAATAATCTATTAATTGATATATAGAACCTACCTAATAACAAAAAATTAAAAAATATTTTAATTTTATTATGTCCAAGTGAATAAAAATTTGCATTCTACCCACTGTGTCCTAAGAAATTTAGCACCTAGAAAATATAATCTCCTTATGAATAAGGCTGGCTCTCTAGAACATAGAATTATTAGAGTGGGTGATATTTTTCATTATTCCTTAATTTTGCTTAATCAAGTAATAGAGTGTCTCAATGACAAATAAATTGACCTAAACTTGGAAATCACAAAGTTGAGTCATTTAGGTGTCTTATGCATGAGATTACTAAAATGAGATGCTCTCATTTCTCACTCCTTTCGATGTTTGCATGCATTATACATTCTTTAATTTTTTAACCTGTGGTTCTAATTATATTCATGTCATTTTTTATATATAATCATTCAATAATTTGTGGAACGAGATATAAGTATGAGTATAATGTCAATTCTAAGCAAGGGAATGATGCATACTTCAAGTACTACATATCCTTCCGCTATGAAGTTTTGGGCTTTTGAAAGAGGAGTAAATTGTGGATTTTAGTGAAAATTTATGCACTTGTTGGGTTAGAGGTCATCCTACATGATGTAGGAGCTTTGAAAATAGGTTTATGAGCAAGCCAGAAATATTGGTGGAAGATGGTGTCAGGGATGGAGAAAGGGAATAAAAATACAAGTAAGAGGCATTTTCAGCATAATAGTAGTTGGATGAACCATGTACAAGAATGAATAACCTAGTAAAACAACTGTTGTAATCAATAGTGAGCCATGCATTTCAGTGGATGGCTATTATTTTATATGGACTTCATCGTATATTTGTGTTTGCTGGTACAAAACTGAAATTGGAAAAAATATTTCATTTGAAGATGAGGAAAAAGGGTACCAACTTAATTTTCATTAAAAAGGGAACAAGGAATTATTTATAATGTTTGGTAAATAATTTGGCGTGAAAATTGATAATGCATGATAGAAAATATACTTAGGTAAAATTGGAGAAAATTGAATCCATATAGAGATAAGATGGTTGATAAAATCATTGAGACATTAATGAAAGATCATAAGAGATATTAGGGATTTTTTTGAGAGAAAAATGAAAATACTTTCCAATTATTGTGTAATTAATATTCTCTCTTCATTCTATTTAAAGAGGTCATTTGGATAAAAAATGTAACATATAATGTACATGAGAAATTAATATATAATTTTCCATAGAGGGGAATTATAGCGGAAATTTTCCTTTCCTTGGTTCCTATGTGCATACTTTGGGTATATTAATTATTGGGGCCTTTGACATGTAGGAATTGTATGTTTGCATGAAGTGGAATTAGAGAAACAAAATCTTCTTATAGATTTCTCATGTATGTAGAGATGAGAGTAAGTGAGTTAAGAATGGTTTCCTTTTGCATTGTAATATGCAAGACATATGCATAAAGTAGAGGAAGGATCCAAGTAATCACCACTGTGATCTGACATGGTGAGACACAAATCTATTGTTTTGTTGTTGCATTTGTGTGAAAGGGTTCTTGTATTGAATAATTTTTGAAGGAGTGACCAACATGTGATTAACTATGTACATATAAGAAAAGAAATCGAAATCTCATGGATCATGTTAAATATATCTCTGTGTGGAGCATTGGAGCAGATCCTATATAATAAAATTTATAAACTTAGTATGGATTGAGGAGACACACTTCATAGTAAAGAGTTTTGGAAAAAAAATGTTGGCGTGTGATATTTGATTCTGTGTAGTTGAACTGATGAATGATATTGAGACACTATGAGCATGGATCAAAACTTCTTATGTTTGGGAGCTTCGTGTAGATGAAAACAATTGTGTCGATGGAGGTGGAACATGTGGAGAGGGATGAGGGAATTATTACATTGATGGTTTGCTTGGTAGAAGACTCAGAATCTGGAACAAAACTTGAATAGAGGTGCATCTATATGTGAGCCAAATGCTGAGGGTATAATATTTAACATCAAGGGATGATTACTTCTGCAAAATGGGAAAATTTCCTTCCTTTAAGTGCAATATATTTATTTTGGTTTAAAAGTTTTTGGGATTTCACAGTTAACTCCAATAGAATTATAAAAAATTCATTCATTAGTTTCGATCATTATGGTACCAAAAATATAGATTCATTGTATCACCAGGGGATTAATATATATCAATAATCGATGGTTGATATGGTGAGTTCTTTTTTGGCATCAAAAGAGATTCAATCCTAGTTCAAAATTTGGGATAGATGATCGAATTCCATTAGTGCTTATAGCCTATTTAAAGGCTTGATGCCATTAGAATTTGAGGATTTTCTATGAGATGCATGTATTCAAGTTTTCACAACGAATCTATTGAATGTATGAATAATTACGAGGACCGGTCAGGTTGTAGCAACTGCCCACAACCCAGGAAAATATCCCATAAGCACAACTTTGTTTCACTCTCAATTTTAGAAATTCAAAATGAATTTAAAATATATATTCAAAAGAGAATATTAATTACTTTAGATAAATTCCATGGAGATATCTCTCAATCCTTACAATCCTTTCTTTCACCTCATTCAACACATGATATTCACTTGAGCACATGGCAGAACTTCCAAAAGCTCATATGCAACCGTATAAAATTCTTGTTGTAGGTGGCGTGAAATATTTTTTCAGCACTATAAAAGTTCTATAAGGGTTGCAAAATATTTTTTTAGTGCCCCAAAAACACTTTTTGCATTCCATGGAAGGTGAAACACCTCTCTGTTATTCTAGTTGACTTCCCAATCACATATTCATATCCTTAACATGTTCCTTAACTCAAACATCGAATTATCATGTTCTTCTTCACCGAGATTTGAAATCTAAAACTTTTTCCACTCAAAATAATCCACAAAATGGTTTGACAATGTTCAAAAAACATGATGCTTTGGTTTTCCTACATATGGGTGAATTCTACAACTACAATGACTCAACAAACAGTGCTAGCACAACTATAATCTCCAAGTGGTTTGCTCCATTCTCAAGCTCACAATTTCTAATCTCTGGGGAATACATAACCAAAGAAAAACATCACATTCCAGTCAATAGGGCGTGAGTGCATCTAAAAAACGGTGCTATATTTTTCTTTAATAGTGCTAAATTACCACACACTTTCGTACCACAACACAACATGCACTCCTTCATGGGTTTTGAACCATTCTAACAAATCACAATAATTTATGGATTCAATATGCACATTCTTAATATAACTCGATGGAATAATAACATTGTTTCAAGGATGCAAGATACACAGGAATCAACCCACAATTACAAAGAGTCTATAAGTAGATAGTTATTGAACACATGCTACATCACATGATCGCTAACTTATATTGACAGGTAAATATATGTTTAGTGTAACAACCATGGTGAAAACTCCATGTAATAAAATTAATAAAGGAAAAAATAATAACCATGGTTGATGAGACACTTACTTCCAGATGAATGTTTGGAAAAATATCTATTTAGTGTTTATTTCATTTATTATGGCTAAAGGAATTTGGAAAAGGAAATGGAAACGACTTTGGGAAGGAAAGATGGAAATTTTGGCACATTTATTTATGAAAATAATGGAAATTAGAAGGAAATGGAGGTGAAAGGTCCTAGGCTTCATGTGAGGAGGAAAATGAGGAAAAATAATGCAACATGAATTAATTAGAGGCCTTATTGATAAAAAATTATTCTAAGGATCAGTTGGAAAGCTTTTGTTGGTTCAAGATTTTTTCAGTTCAGTTTTTGGAGATCTCTCATTATTATATCTCTCTCTCCCTCTTGGAAAATTAGAGTTTCTTGCAGAATTTTGGCATTGGACCAAGAAAGGCAAGAAAGAAAGAAGGAGGAAGCAACAAAGGAGGAGGAAGAAAAAAGCATCTACAATAGGATTCTTGGCATGTACTGATATGCATGTGTGTTTTCCCTCGCTAGATCTAGAGTGAATGGCATTGTGTGTGGTTATTTTCTATTTTTGCATAAGGTTTTCTAGTTGCAACAATGTTTTCAGCCTAGCATTTCCATTTCTGGATATCCATGGTATTATGGAGTTCTCATGTTTTTGTCTAGCTGGATTTTTGGATGGATTCAAAGATGAGTGGGGTGGATCTCCAAATTCATATAGCACATGTCCTAATAACCCATGAGCTAGACTCTCGGTCATTGTAAATACAAATAGTGTGTTTCCTTGTGGGCCTAGGTATCCTTGACCTGTGGATGGTGGGATATATGCTAAATCCTAGAGGTGATTTTCATCGGTTTAGGGTCTAGTGATCTGGGTTTGGATTGTGGTAAATCCTCAGAGGTGGGTCCTCTATGTTGGGTGCTAGTAGTCTCGTGATAGGATGTAGGGTGGAGCATGGAGAGTATGTCTCGGTTTAGGGCATAGTGAACCCTGAATCAAACCTTAGGTTACAGTAAAGCATGATATACTATGACGCAAGAAAATTCCTCAAAGTTTAGGTGGAGAAAATCTGGTGATATCCATGATTGTGTTGCCCTAGTGATCGTGTGTATATCATGATAATATGATTATGACATGTTTATTTGGTTGGCCTAGTGATCCAGTGTGGATCACGGTAATGCCTGATTACTATTGATGAGGGTGAGATGGTTTAGCCTTGAGATGACTTGTTTGGTTCTTTTGGGTTGATTCCCACATTCATTCTTGGAATATGCTAGAGGGGTGATTGGCTAAAGAGAGATTTGGCTTAGGAAATATATGGTTTGGTGGAAATTTGAAGTCCCATCTTTGGTTGGTTTTTATATCCGTAAATGACAAGCTCATCCCTTTGGCATTTGATATGAAAATGTAATGGTTAATATGTGGATTCCATTTCTATTGTATCCATTGTATTTCTATTTTTATTATGCTTGCTATAAGCACATATGTTATTAATGATGATGTACGTCTCTCTCCATGTTTTTACTTGTAAATTAATGCACAATGTTTCTATGGTCAAGTAGATTGTATGGCAGCTAATGATTTAAGGGAGAAATCCTTCTTAGTGAATCTCATATAAGTATGAGACACCTATTCTCATTTATATTATTTATACTTGTAGCTTTCATGTTTTTGACATGTTTGAAAAAATACCTATCATGGCTAGGAGGTGTCTCAATGACTTCTTGTTGATGTGATTTATTTTGTATATTTACCCTATTTTTTTATAATGTCTAAAATTTTCATGAATTTTTGGGCAAATAATTGGGTTATGGGCCTGAAAAGGTGGCTCAAATTCTAGGGAGGCAGGCACAAAATTGATTATTTTGGGTCCTGACCACATGCATGCATTGTTATTCCTGTGGCTATAGCCTCCTAGCCACCAGAATGTATTGGTATGCATGTGGTTATGGCTCAAAATGGGTCAAAATGTAAGTGTGACCCAGAGATGAGTGATCAGGGGATCATTTCCAAGCTGAAAAAAATGTTCTAAAATGGAAATGCTCAGAAATGGTTGCAAACTAAATGACCGCAAAGGCCTCGTAGCTGTGATTCTAGTTCCATGAATGGGATGCAAATCCGATGTCGCAAGTGAAAGTTATTGAGGTTTGAAGCTGCCCAATGACCTCCAAAACAAAACTTTTTGACCAAAATAATTTTTCATTTTCAAAAAAAAAAATTATATGGAAACAAAATTTCATTTTTAAAGGTTTTTATGGGCCTGTTGGAGGGTGCCATGTGGCCCCAGGCCATTGGTTAAAAATTGTGTGTGAAAAGTGGAGGTCATGATGGTTGAACCATTGACCCGACTCCTCAGGCAGGGTCGACCCAACCATTACACCGTGGGAAAAATGTGCATAGTGGGCGAGTTAGGTCATTGGTGAACGCATCGGGTGGATTAAAACACAGCCGGGTCATGGAGTTAAATGAGAAGTCAGGCTAGTCTTTTAAAGTTGAAAAAGCAGAGTTTTAAGGTTTAAGCCCTCAGGGCTAAGGGTCATCGCCATACAACCTCAAGCGGAGAACTTTCAAACCAATGGAAGATAAATGCTTTAGCACCTTGGTGCTAGCTCCTTCTCGCATGTGACTATTAGGCTGAGACAGTGGGCGTGGAATTTTAACATTATCCACCAGCACTTAACCACCCAGATTTTTGGCGTGTGAACGCACCGAATTCAACTGAAAGTTACATTTATTGTAAACCCTAAAATAGTACACAGTTCCACCAACCTTATCTATTCACCTTCTTTGGTGGAGTTCACTAGAGTTCTTACAGTTTTGGAGGAGGTTTTCTAGTGCCACTAGGAAAAAATTTGTTTTGGTCATAACTTTCTCCATTTGTGACCAAACAAGATGAAATTTTAGTCAATTTTTTCTTTTATGAGCATTCTGGAGAGTTTGGGATAGGTTTCAAAGTGAAAAGAGGTGTTCTTCAACCATTTTTTCTTTAGGGAAGAGGAAAGAGCCATCAGGGCCATCAGGGATATGGAATTGTATTGGGTTGTACTTCACTATTTGAGGTGAAACAAAAACCATTTTTAGCTTATTTCTATCTTTTGAAGTCAAATTCATAGCTTTTTTTTCCCTTTTAGGCATATTTTTCACTGGGTAACCATTTTGAGGAAATTAATAAAGCAAGGACATACCATTGGGGAGTCTTGGCATGACAGATGTAGCCCAGGAGGGGTGAACTACCTCATCATTTTGTTGTGTTATGCTACGGTGAATGTTTCTTTCCATGTATTTTTTCTGTGATATATTAAACATTAAATTTGATTAATAAACCCTCACACATAAAACTCAGAAACATTACCAAAACTACATTGTTTAACCTGCAAGTCATGGAGAATACTTTGCACACTAAATTATATGGAAATGGATACTTTTCACAACATTACAAATAGTTCCATTTTTAGATTAGTTGGTATCAGAGATGGTGTTTTTGAGCATTAGGTGAGCTATTGTTTCTCTCTGTATTTTTCTTGTGCAAAAGGATTTGTTTGAAAGACTGCATAATAACCCTTGCAAGAAATGTTTAGCCATTTTGGGGCAGCATTTGTTGTTTGATTTTTCTTGAGTTTTAGGGATAGCTATTGATTAGCTAAGTCTTGGGGAGAAAAAAAAGGAAGAATGAATTGAAGGCCTCTTCCTTACCCCAAATTACCTTAAGGTCTCCATTGAAACACAAACCCTCTTGACAATTGTTGTTAAGGAGCTCTTGTAGTTTGTTTGTTGTTTGGCTGCTTGAATAAGAGTTGGTATTTACAACCATTTGGTTAAAAAAAGAAGCTTTGTCATTTGTTTTGAAAATATTTGAGAAATTTTTTGAAGTTAATTTGTTCATTAACATCATAATGAAAACTTCTACAACTGAAGTTTCCTCCTTCACAAGACTCTTCGATGATGATATGAAGCATGACTTTATTATATTGAAGGACACGGTGTAGATTTTGTTTGAGGATAAAAGAGAAATTACCGAACTTCGTGAACAATTGTTTGCCATGAAGGAAGATAGGGAAGAAATTCTTCAAAAATTGCATGATATGGAGAGGCAACTCCATCAAGGCCAAGAGGCTTTGACCAAGAAAATGCATGAGGAAGAGGTAATCCATTCTAACTTGTCTTCAGTTTCCTCTTTAGAAAGATGTGTTGGTTCTTTCAAAAAACATATAAAGGGAATAGGGTCAAAATTAATGATTAAAATGGGCTATGAAGGAAAGGGGTTAGGTAAGCATGCACAAGGCATGGTTGAACTTGTTCTTGTTGAGGAACGACCCAAGAATATTGGTCTTGGTTATGTGCAGTTTAATGGCGAAGACTCCAAATCCTTGAAGGCATGTGATGCTACTTTAAAGAGAACCTTTATTCCAATTTCTAAGATGAAAATATGTCAAATTTGTTTCAAATATGATTGGCATTGCTTTAAGCCTTTGTTGCAGCAAAAATATGGTAAACATGCAACTTATGGCATGCATGCAAGTTTAGATAGTGTTCGAGACAAAAACGGTGATGTTAGTCTAAAAAGGAAAGTTGTAGCCTCTACTAGTTCATCCTCTAATGAAGACAAAAAGGATGAGCATTCAAAGCATCACAAGAGATATAATTCTTCTCATGATCAATTTGATTGTTTTTCTGCAAAGCATGATAATTTTACATGATTAAATGGAAGAAATATTTGTTGTACATATTGTGGTGGATTTAACCATGATGTTTCGGGATGTTGGATGAGGAAGAAAGCATATAGGAATCAGATGAGGCAAAGGTAACTGTCGAAGAAGGTGCATAATATTTGCACATTTTTTGAAAAGAGGGGACATGTTGTCTCCCATTGTTGGACTTTTCATCCAACTAGTCGTCCAAAGCACATGCAGTAAGAGGACAAAAAGATTGGCACAAGTGGAACTATGGATTCCATTATCAATGTGAAAATGGAAGATTCACATGAAGAAGTGTTGTAGCAGCAAAAGTCACCATGGAGGTGGCATGGAAAGAAGTGGATGGATTTCTTAACACAGTAATAAATACTACTTTGTACATATGCATATTTCGATTGTATGCATGTATTTATGTTGAAAATTTTGATGCAAGATTGCATATAAATGTGGTTCAGTTGAAGGAATTTCTTTGTTGTTGAAAAATTTCGTCGTGGAGGTGTAAAAGATGAGTATGATACTCACCAACATTGTATAAATATCTTTTAGTTTAGCTCTTATAGTCACCCACATGTTTTTGGGATTATGTACTTGTTGGTACTTAAAAGGAAGAGTTGAAGGTGTACATGTGCATGGAAGTTGTATGTGTAAATAGCAAACTGTAAATAGGTTCATTGTAAATTGATACATGTACATGTGTTTGTCAAGATGCATCAGGTTGTTTATCGACTTGTCGATTGTGTTGCACACCTTTTACATTGATTTTGTGTCAATTGTATAGCACATTTTATGACGACTTGTTTCTGATGTCACATGTTGCACGAATTATGTTTGAGCCACCTTGGATCACTGATCAAGGCAGTGAAGTCTAGATTCCTTCTGCAAATTTCTCTCCAGAAATTTTCTTAGTGAGTGCAAGAAAGGTAGCTCTTGACAGGAGGATAAGCATCGAGGAAGGGAAGTGTAAATTGGTTTCTAGTTGACGTTAAAATTAACTAGCCATGCAAAGCAAGTGTTTGGAGGCTGAGGAGAAGAGGATTTTATTCTCTCATTTTCTGTATAGATCAATTTCAATAGTCAAAGAGAGCTTTTGGGGTCCAAAAGCTTCTCATTTGGGAGGTGTGATCAAGGGATCATTTCCAAGTTGAAAAAAATTCTCAAAAATGAAAATGCTAAAAAATGGTTACAATCTAAACGACCAGAAAGGCCTCATCACTGTGATTCTATCGCCACAAATGGGACACAAATCCGATGTCATAAGTGAAAGTTACTGAGGTTTCAATTTGTCCAATGACCTCCAAAAAAAGTCTTTTTGACCAAAAGAATTTCTCATTTTCAGAAAAAAATTTATATGGAAAAAAAAATCATTTTTAAAGGTTTTTATGGGCCTACTGCAGGGTGCCACGTGGCCTTCTCAGAGGCTACCACATGGCCCCAGGCCATTGGTTAAAAATTGTATGTGAAAAGTGGAGGTCATGAGGGTCAAACCCTCGACCCAACTCCTCGGGTAAGGTCGACCCGACCATTACATCGTGGGAAGAATGTACACAGTCGGTGATTCAGGTCATTGGTGAACTCATCAGGCAGATTAAAACACAGTCAGGTCATGGAGTTAAACGAGTAGTCGGGCGAGCCATTTAAAGTTGAACGAGCGGAGTTTTAAGGTCTAAGCCCTTAGGGCTAAAGGTCATTTCCATACGACCTGAAGTGGAGAACCGGGGCCTAAGCACTTTCAAATTGGTGGAGAAAAAAATTCTTTAGCACCTTGGTGGTAGCTCCCTCCCGCATGTGACCTGTAGGCTGAGACCTTGGGCACATAATTGTAAAATTATCTGCCAACACTTAACCACCTATATTTTTGGCATGTGAACACATCGATTTGGACTGATAGTTACATTTATTATAAACCCTAAAATAATGCGTAGTTCTACCAACCTTATCTGTCCGCCTTTTTTGGTGGAGTTAACTGGAGTTCCTCCAGTTTTGGAGGAGGTTTTCTAGTGCCACTGGTAGAAATTTGTTTTGCTCATAAATTTCTCTGTTTTCAACCAAACAATATGAAATTTCAGTTAATTTTGGCTTTCATGAGCATTCTAGAGAGTTTGGGATAGGTTTCAGACTGAACAGAGGTTTTATTCAACCATTTTTGCTTCAGGGAAGAGGAAAGAGCCTTCAGGGCCATCAGGGAGATGGAGCTGTATTGGGTTGTAATTCACTATTTGAGGTGAAACAAAAGCCATTTTTAGCTTATTTCTATCTTATGAATTCAAATTTGTAGCTTTATTTTCCTTTTTAGGCATATTTTTCACTGTGTAAGCATTTTGAGCAAATTAATAGAGCAAGGACATACTATTGGGGAGCCTTGGGCCGATAGATGTAGCCGAGGAGGGGTGAACGACCTCAGCATTTTGTTGTGTTATGATGTGGTGAATGTTTATTTCTGTGTATTTCTAGTGTGATATATTAAAGAATAAATTTAATTAACAAATCCTCACACATAAAACTCAGAAACATTACCAAAACTACTTTGTTTAACCTACAAGTCATGGAGAATACTTTGCACACTAAATTATATGGAAATCTATACTTTGCATAGCATTAAAAATAGTTCCATTTTCAAATCAATAATATTATTTGATGGTTGGGTTATGTCCTAGGGGTGTTGTGTTTCTTGTACAAGGTATGCACGTTGTGTTTTTCATCAGTTCCAGTTCCTTAAGGTCACATAGGAGATTGAATCTCATTATAGGAGACTCTAGTTGAATGTTTACCTTGGTTAGCTAGGTACTTGGGTAGATGTGGGAAGGGGGTGTTAGATTCAGCTCCACATTAATTTTAAACAAAAGAAATTATATTACACAAAGGAATACAAGCAAGACACATTTACATGAAAACCAGGAGTAGATTTGTAAAATCAATGATGCAAAAGAATAAAATGCAGTAGCCACAATTAAGACATAAATAAATTTATCCATAGACCAACAAATCATTAATGATATATAGATATATATGTATAGAACCATAGATGCATCTAAACAAACTTTTCATTAATAAAATCTAGCCATACATTAAACTAGCTAGATTTAAAATATGGGCATGTGCAACCTAGGCCTATCATCTTGTCCCTCTTCTCCTAGCATTGTTGTTTCTCCTCTCTTATTCCACTGCACTCCCCCTATGCTCTCACTCAAAATTCTTATCAAATACTCATTTATTTATAAATAAATCTAACATGGGTAATCCAATATTCACAAGTGATGTTTCATTTCCCCTCTCACAAAATAAGGGAAGCTAAAATTACATTAACATTAGGAAATATTTCCTCCAACTAATTCTAAAAAAATACTCACATCCTAATGAAAATATCTACAAAAAAATTAGAATCTCTCCCAACACCATCATATTACCATCCCATAATGTTGGAAAGCACTGATCCAGTCTTCATTGAACATTTTTCTCCATCTATGCACCCACATAAAACTCCCAAGGTATGAAAATATATAACCTCTTGGTCATATGCATCTAGTTTTCTTGAATAAATTCAACTCATGAGATGCAACACAACTTTGTAGTAAAAATTCTCCACCTTGCTACATGATACCTCACCAAAATTTATCCTGAGTTTGGTCTTTTGGCATCTTCCTGGTTCTCGTTTCTAGAACCCTACATGCACTCCTTGCTCTAGTTTGCTGAAAATATCCTCACCTTACTTAAGTGTCACCTACATAGTGAAACTTAAATAAATTTACCATATATTTACTAAATGTGTACCTTACTATACTGCTTCCACTAAGAACTCTGACCTTTACTTGTTGTTCAACTGTTAAAACTTTTTAACACTCTATTCAAAAACTTCCTTAGAAACATAGGTTGTCTCTTCATGTAACTAACTATACCTGCTACTTTCCTTCTGTCAGTTTCATCCTCTAGCTCATTCCTTGGCTAAAATATATTGTCTTTACATTTCTCATAAATATTCATCTGCTTCATCACATGCGTTCATCACCCTTAGGATGTTCTCACATGGCTACAAGTTAAGTCCCTTGATATTTTCCTCCACTCATCATTTTATCTTTGTCTCAACCTCAAATGCAACAAATTCCATTTCACTCTTTCCTTGAAACTTCATCTGTAACCTGGGTCTTCTTCATATTTATATATCGGTACTCTCATCAGCTATAAATATAATTTGAATTTATCTACTTCTTCATAAATTTTTTCATTTCTTTCTCTACTATGTCTTCTATCAGAACCTTTAATATGACTCTTATTTGATCAGGATTTCATAAATTTTTCTCAAAATTCAAAGTTACAGGATTGGATTGAAACTAGGATGGTTGTGTATATCTCGTCTTCCTAATTCCAGTGTGACAAACAGTTTGAAAAATTGATGTCATATGAGGAAGATATTGTGTTATGATCGAAATGGAAAACATGTTCAGAACTGGATCGACCAAAAATGTGGGATTCGAAGAAGAACCCGTTGAAGGTTGAAAGGAAGGGCGAATGAATGAGCGAGAAATGAGGAATGTTAGATCAATGATGCAATTTAAATCGCAAATAGAGAAATTTCGCACATCCGTGGATTTTATGTTTACGGTTATGTCATCACAAGTCATGTGTTATATCTTGTGATGCGATGAATGCGGCCACGTGTTGGCACAATGCTCTAGCGCATATCACATATGATATACTATAACATTAAGGAGGAGAGATAAATCCTTGAAACAATGAACTGCGATGAGCCGTGTATGTTGTGATGTTGTGATGTGACATCATCATCACAAATTTGCATCGATAATTTCATTATTTAGCATGGATGTTATTTGTTATATTCTGCGACACGCGATGTCGCAATGAGTTAAGGATTTCCGATAGAGATTCGGTTAAAAACTGCTGAATTTAATATTAAATGACCATTGTTGAAATTATTCTGTATGTATGTGGCACATAACCTAACATCAGTCCCTGGAAGATGTCAACAAACCACAGTCCACCTTTTAACTGCAGTCAGGAGCAGAGCTTCCACTAACCATCAAGACCACTAATGGTTGGGGGTGTGCATGTGGCCATTGCCCTAAACATAACACTTAATGAGCGAATTAATAGGCTAAGTGGATAGGGGCATGCCAAATTCAGTGGTTAGCCCTAATTTAACTCTAGTTAGCCAGAGTTCTCAGACATTTAGCGGATTTTTCCTAGCAGATATTTTGCAAAAGTGTAAGAGGCTCAATTTTTTACCATTCAAAGTGAATGAAGAGTCATTCCTGAGTAATTGGAGCATTTTTAAGCCATTGGTGCACTAGAAGACAACCATTAGAGCACTATAACTAGATGCAATAGCAAATTTTTTAGCATAATGAAAGATGGAAAAGCCATTGGGAGCTAGAGCAACAGATGTAGCCCAGGAGGGGTGAACGGATTCATCATGTCTACTGTGTAAACTTCATGTGGTGACTTATTTATTTGTTTTACAGTGTTGTTCAATGTTATTTAGAGTTATTTTGTGTTTATAATCTACTAAACCTCATCTATAATTTATGGAAAAGCTCCTTAATCCTTATGCAAACTAATGAACCAATTATGCACATGTTTTTAAAATTGGAAGATTCTTAGCACAAAAACAATAATACAATCATTTTAGATTCAATGGTATCCAAGCTAGACTTTTTCCTTGGTTTTTTTTAGTGCAAATAATTGTTTAACTGTTTGCAATTTTTTGATGCTTACAAGGTTCAATCTCAAAAGGGAAGGAGGAAAATAGGTGGACGCAGGAGGGTCTCAAAAGGAGCCAAAGAAAAGGAGAGAAATATTTCCACAATCTCCACCACCTAGTTCACCTTGTAAAGAAGCAGATACTCCATTAAGCATGCCTCATGAGGAAGGAGAAATTCATGAGGAAGTTGACCTGAAGGAAGAAGAAAGAGTGTTTAGGAAAGCATTTATTGACATGACTAAGATGGTTAGAATTATTTATCAAGAAAGGAATGAGATACTGGAAGGAGAAGAATCTAAACTCCAAACGAAGGACACAGATCTTCAAGAGGTCAACATGATGAAGACAAATCAAAGAAGGAAAATGGATTAAATGGATGAAATGGAGAGCCACCATCTTCACCCTCATCATCATCATCATCATATTCTACCTCTTCTTCAGTACATTAGCCACACAAGTCCAAGAGAAATGATAAATCTCCTTTATTAAAACTTGATGTTAAGGTCTAATTGCCAATGCTTAATGGTGAAGTAAATGCAAGCAAGCTAGATAATTGGATTCGAAAATTTTAGGTATATTCAAGAATACAAAACCTTAAAGATGATGATACAAAAATTCAATTAGCTTCTTTGAGAATGGAAGATACAACATTTGTTTGGTGGGAAGCCTAGACATAGGAGGAAATCAAGAAACATGGTAAGATTATTCTATCATGGTTAGATTTTATTTCTTCCATTAAACACCAATATTATCCATTAGATCATATGAAAAAATCCATCATGAACTGGTAGAAATTTAGGCAGTTAAAGGGAAACAATGTGCAAGAATACACCGAGGAATTTAGGAGAATATCTCTATTATTAGGGGTGGATTTGCAGAGCCAAGACACTTTGCTAAAGTACATAGGAGGCTTGTATAGCTACCTAAAACATACTATTCTCATATTTAACCCCACCAGTCTAGATGAATTTTGTGTTCAGGTCACACATCTAGAAGCTAGAGGGAAGAACATTCCTAAAGAGGGTAGGAAGAAACCTTTTAAGGGTAAAGCCAAGAAGAAAACCCCAAAAGGTAAAAACAAAAAGAATACATCTATTAAAAAAGGTGGATAAAAGTGACTTGTAAATATTGTTCAAAATCAGGCCATGATGAAGCTCATTGTTGGAGATTGCATCCACAATTGAGGCCAAAGAAACCCAATCATAAAGGGAAAGATAAAACTGCTGCTACAACTCAATGTGACTTAGGGTTTGATTCGGGTGATGAGACTAAAATTACATCCATGGAATTGAAGAACATGAAGGGAAAAGAAATTGAAACTAAACCCAGTACCAGTACATCAAACTGTCACATAAACACTCCAAATGAAGAAGAAAGAATAGAACTATTTCATGTGAGGGTCATATCCAAGCATACCAAGATTGACACATTTTTTGACAGTGGGTCACAAGAAAACTCAATATATGAATATTTAGTCAAAAAACTTAACCTTGAGACCATACCACATCCAAAACCATATCCATTGGGTTGGATTTGTAAGGATGAAAATCTACAGGTTAGAAGGAAATGTATATTGATGTTTGCAATCACTGCAAGCTTTGTCGACAAAATTGAATTAGATGTGGTTCTGCTTGTCATAACTAGTATTTAAAAATGGTGTCCTTACTTTTATGAAAGGAAAGCGATATTCTATTGCCATGAGAACAAGTATCATTTTTTCAAAGCTAGCAAGGAGTCAATTGTTAGAGCACACCACAAGAAGACAAATATTTCTTTGGTAAATGTTGGACAGGTAAAGAGGCTAGTAAATTCAAGTAAGAATTTTGTTCTTCTTATGATTAAATCCAAATATGATATTAATCATGACTCTTTTCAAGTATGTGATCCTAAGTTGAAATAAGAATTATATGATGTCTTTAATGGGCATCATGAGATGTTTCAAGAGCCAACAAGATTTCCTCCAAAAAGGGAAGTTCAACATGAGATTCAGTTGCAGCAAGATTGTCCTCTTCAAAACATCAGTATGTATCACATGTCGATAATGGAGAATGCTAAAATAAAGAGGAAAATGAAATATATTTTGGATAAGGGTATGACAAGGCCAAGCACCTCGCCATGCAATTCACCCATAGTCTTGATACCAAAGAAAGATGGGACTTGGTGCATGTGTGTAGATTTTAGAGCTTTGAACAAAATTATGGTAAAATATCGTTACCCACTCCCAAGAATAGATGATTTTCTTGAAAGAAAAGTTTTTCACTAAGTTATATTTAGGAAGTGGATATCATCAAGTAAGAATTGTAGAAAGTGATATATGGGAAACTGCATTCAAAACCAAACAAGGACTCTTTGAGTGGCTAGTTATGCCTTTTGGTTTATGTAATGCACCTGCAACTTTTATGCAGGTTATGGATAATGTTTTGTGACCATTCCTTGATGTATTTATTATTTTGTAGTTAGATGAAATTTTTATTTTCAGAAAAACAAGAGAAGATCATGTCTTGCATGTAAATAGAGTGCTTGATATTTTGAAGAAAGAGAAATTTTTTCTTAAGATGTCAAAATGTGAGTTTGGAAAGACTTCTTTGGTCTATTTCGAACATATTTTAGGAGGAGAATTGAGGATTGATCCTTATAAAGTGGAGGCCATTGTGAATTGACCCACACCCAAAACTATTACCCAGGTAAGAAGTTTCTTAGGTGCCGCTCAATATAGGAGGAAATTCATTGCTATATTTTCTTCCATCGGAGCTCCCATGCATGTAGTGACAAGTGTGAAGAAAGGCTTTCAATGGGGAGGCAAAAAAATCAAGCTTTTGAAGCGTTAAAATACAATATCATTTCAGCTCGAGTCCTTGCACTACAAAATTTGAGACAACCATTCGAGATACAAACCGATGCTAGTGACTATGCCATGGGCGCAGTCCTTTTGCAGCATGGTAAGCCTATTGCCTTTCATTAAAAAAGTTTTAATGGTGTTGTGACTAATTTTCCTACATATGAAAAATAAATATATGCATTGGTACAATGTGTCAAGAAGTGGAAACACTACTTAATGGGTATAGAGACTATTGTAGACACCAATCACCAACCATTACAGTACTTGCAGTCAAAAACAAAATTGCATCAATCTAGAAATTTTAGGTGGATGGGATTTCTTCAACAATTTCACTTGGTTATAAGGTACAAGAAAGGTATATTCAATAAATTTGCAGATATTCTTTCGATACAAATCATTAGTGCTTCTACTTTACTCAAAAATGATTCTGTTGTACATGACAGTTACATAGAACAATATGCACATGAAATTGATTTCAAAGATGTGTATGCTAGTTTGAGTGAAGGGAATCGAGTTGAAGAAAGAGATTATCACATGCATAAAAATGTGTTGTTTCATTTGCAAAATCTATGTATTCCAGAAGGAGAGAGGTTAAATTTCATGATAGAAGCTCATTATTCTCTTATTGTTGGACACTTTGGAGTAAGAAAAACAATGGAAAACCTATAGAGGTATTGTTTTTGGCCTCGCATGATGGATAGTGTGTCACGTTTTATAAGAGGTTGTTCTATTTGTGCAACAAGTAATACTAGTAATAGGAAGCTTGGATTGTACATGCCACTACCGGTACCATCAAGGCCATGGGAGAGTATCTCCATGGACGTTGTTAGAGGTATACCTATGTCAAGAAAGCAACATGATTATCTTTTTGTAGTTGTGGTTAGATTCGGTAAAATGTGTATATCTATGCCATGTAAGAATACCACTATTGCTAAACATACTGCTAAACTTTATTTTCAAAATTTTTGGGCTCATTTTGGATTGCCCAATTCTATTGTTAGTGTCAGGGATTATAGGTTCATTGGGAATTTTCTATCAAATCTATGAAGAATGATGGACACAAAATTGAAAAAGAGTACCACTTTTCATCCACAAATAGATGGAAAAACCAAACTGGTGAACATAATAGTTGTGCATCTATTGAGAGGATATTTCAACAAAAATCCTAAGTTGTTGGATGAACAACTGCATTTCATTCAGCATGCTTACTACCAGGAAAAGCACTCTTCAATAGAAATGTCACCTTTTCAGGCATGCTTTGGTTATTTTCCAAACTCACCATTACAATTTATCTTTGGGAAGGATGTTGCAATTGATGGGAACAATGATATTGATAGGGCTCAAAAGTTCATTGACAAAATTTAGATGATACATCAACAAATTGAAGAACAAATTGAGAAAATTCAAAGTAAATATAAGGAGAGGCATGACAAACACTAGGTTGATCACAAGCTTCAAGAGGGAGATGAGGTATGGTTACACATTGGAAAAGAAAGGATGCAAGGGGAAGGTAAAAAATGCAAACCCATTCGCTACTATCCTTTCAAGATCATAAAAAAAATTGGTCATAATGCATTCCAACTTGACTTTCCTTCTAACATGAAAATGTATTAAGTTTTTAATTTTGTAAAATTACGCTTCTATGAGCCTCCTTGTTTAAGGAAATAACTCCCTAGAGGTCGTTGGGTCAAAAAGCTTCACAGATCAGGGCATGTGATTCAAAAAGGACTCACACAACCAAACTTGTATGCTAAAAACTAGATATTATATATTGTAGAACTCACCCATAGATCCTACGTTTGATGTAGATCTCGCAGGGTCCAAACCCCCAGCAACCCTTCTTCCTCTTCAACTTGTAAATCAAGAAGAAACTTTCACGGAAATCTAGTTGTATAGCATATATCTCTCCTAAATGTCAGTGTAATCCATGTGAAACATCATATAAAAAATAATAAATGTTTAATTAACAACCTTTTCACATATGCAAGCAGATATTAACATGTGAATTCGGGAACAAGATGGTTCTTCTTCATTACGAACAGCATGTACAATAATAGAAAGGTGGAGAGATCACCTGAATCCTTCCATTGTCTTCAAACAAACCGTCATCTGGATCCATCCTGCCCTTGCCTCACTAGGATTCTTTCAAGACTTGTGCACACGAGATGGCATATAAGGTGATGAACATCTCCAGGAAACAAGGGTTTCCTGTAAAAATACTAGGAAGTGTAGGAGGCATGGGAAATCAGACTTGAATGGGGCTCCAACAGAGTATAATGTATATAATTTTCCCTCTCTCTTAGGCCATGCATATGAGGGGCTTTTATACTCCCTCAAAGTAGTTTCAATCTGTTTGAAATAGTTGCCCACGGGCTGGGGTGGTTGAATTACGGGAATAACCATCAACCCAGCCTCGAAAATAGGGATTTTTATATATATTTTTAATGATTTTAATGGCATATGCAGAAAAATATCTCTGGACTCGTGTATACACGCGTAAAATTCTAGGCATATTTGCGTATGGGATTTTAAACACTGTTTTTTATGAACTTTTATTTAAGTCTGTGGGAATGGGTACCCAAGGCCAAAGAGACAATCATGAATCACATGAGGGTGAAAAATGATGCTATAATAGATGCCCCCTAATATATGAGGTCAGAAGGGGTACATGATTGCTGAAATGTATTATGTGCATAGAAAGAACTTTGCGAGGACAAGAGAGGACTTCACCAGATTTCAGCCTGCCAAAAACCAATGAAAGAAAATAGAGAGTCATCTCATACTGAAGGATAGCATACCCATGCTCGATCAAAAAGTGATACATTTTAGGACGGAATAGATCCGAATGTATACAAGAGCTATACAAGTATAGATGAATTGAAAGTACACAATGAATCATTTGAGCACGGCCTAGAAGTACAAGTCGAAATCAATGTCCAAGTATCACATATATCAAACTAATCAATAATACTGAAAATGGATGTTTGATCAAAAAATTAATTGAATCTCCAGGTACCAAATCATAAGGGGTGGAACACATGGTACAATCATGCAACTCGGGAGCCAACATATAGGATGCTGCGGTACTGACAATGCAACATATAAAGGTGGATGACATCACTGGCAGAAACTGAATGGACTGTCAAAAGTGAACTGAAAAATGCTGATGCAACCCAAGGTCTTCACCGATATCGATGGCACAATTCTACACAATGCGAATAAATGAGCTGAATTTGAACATGTGAGAAATCATTTGATTACCGGTCAATAATGTATACCATTAACAAACGTGAGACAACCCACCGATAATGAAAATGAGTGTCAAGGTGCCCCAGTACAATCTAACAAGTGTGAATGAATGAGTTGAAGTCGAACACTTGGAAGAATCTACCAATCAGGAGGCAATGATGAATCCCCACTATTGATAGTGAAGAGTCGCCAGTTCTGTTTCGGGAAATAACTCCCCAGTGGAGTCACCGGTTCTGTTTCGGGAAATAACTCCCTAGAGGTCATTGGGTTAAAAACATCCATAGATCAGGGCATGCTATTCAAGAAGGACTCACACAACCAAACTTGTATGCTAAAAACTAGATATCATAGATTGTAGAACTCACCCGTAGATCCTACGTTTGATGTAGATTCTGCGGGGTCCAAACCCACATCAACCCTTCTTCCTCTTCAACCTATAAATCAAGAGAAAATTTGCACGGAAATCTATTTGTACAGCATATATCTCTCCTAAATGTCAGTGTAATCCATGTGAAACATCATATAAACAATAATAAATGTTTAATTAAGAATCTTTTCACATATGCAAGAAGATATTAACATGTGAGTTTGGGAACAAGATGGTTCTTCTTCATTACGAACAACATGTACAATAATAGAAAGGTGGAGAGATCACCTGAATCCTTCCACGATCTTCGAACAAACCATCGTCCAGATTCGTCCCGCCCTTGCCTCACTAGGATTATTTCAAGACTTGTGCACACGAGATTACATATAAGCTGATGAACATCTCCAGGAAACAAGGGTTTCCTGTAAAAATCTGGGAAGTGCAAGAGGCACGGGAAATCAGACTTGAATGGGGCTCCAGCATAGTATAATGTCTATAATTTTCTCTCTCTCTTAGGCCATGCATATGAGGGGCTTTTATACTCCCTCAAAGTAGTTTCAATCTGTTTGAAATAGTTCGCCACAGCCTGGGGTGGTTGAATGACGGGAATAAACATCAAGCCAGCCTCGAAAATAGGGATTTTTATATATTTTTTAATGATTTTAATGGCATATGCGGAAAAATATCTCTGGACTCTTGTATACACGTGGAAAATTCTGGGCATATGGGATTTTAAACACTGTTTTTTATGAACTTTTATTCAAGTCCGTGGGAATGGGTGCCGAAGGCCAAAGAGACAATCATGAATCACATGAGGGTGAAAAATGATGCTATAACAGATGCCCCCTAATATATGACGTCAAAAGGGGTACATGATGGCGGAAATGTATTATGTGCATAAAAAGAACTTCGCGAGGACAAGAGAGGACTTCACCAGATTTTAGCCTGCCAAAAACCAATGAAAGATAATAGAGAGTCAACTCATGTCTGAGGCGAGCATACCCATGCTTAGTCAAAAATATATCCATATAGAAAGTACAGAATAGATCCAGAATGTATACAAGTATAGCTGAACTGAAAGTACACAATGAATCATCTGAGCACGGCCTAGAAGTACAAGTCGGAATCAATGTCCAAGTATCACATATATCAAACTGATCAATAATACTGAAAATGGATGTCTGATCACAAAAGTAACTGAATCTCCAGGTACCAAATCATAAGGGGTGGAAAACATGGTACAATCACGCAACTTGGGAGCCAACATATAGGATGCTGTGGTACTGACACTGCATCATATAAAGGTGGATGGCATCACTGGAAGTAACTGAATGGACTGTCAAAAGTGAATCGAAAAATGCTGATGCAGCCTGAGGTCTTCACCGATCTCGATGGCACAGTTCTACACAATGGGAATAAATGAGCTGAATTCGACCATGTGAGAAATCGTTTGATTACTGATGAATAATGTATACCATTAACAAATGCGAGACAACCCACCGATAATGAAAATGAGTGTCAAGGTTCCCCAGTACAATCTAACAAATGAAAATGAATGAGTTGAAGTCGAACACTTGGAAGAATCTACCAATCAGGAGGCAATGATGAATCCCCATTGTCAATAGCGAAGAGTCGCCAGTTCTATTTCGGGAAATAATTCCCCAGTGGAGTCTTCAGTTCTATTTCGGGAAATAACTCCCTAGAGGTCATTGCGTCAAAAACCTCCACAGATCAGGCCATGCTATTCAAGAAGGACTCACACAACCAAAATTGTATGCTAAAAACCAGATATTATAGATTGTAGAACTCACCCGTAGATCCTACGTTTGATGTAGATCTCGCGGGGTCGAAACCCCCGGCAACCCTTCTTCCTCTTCAACCTGGAAATCAAGAAGAAACTTGCACAGAAATCTAGTTGTACAACATATATCTCTCCTAAATGTCAGTGTAATCCATGTGAAACATCATATAAACAATAATAAATGTTTAATTAACATTCTTTTCACATATGCAAGTAGATATTAACACGTGAATTCGGGAAGAATATGGTTCTTCTTCATTACGAACAGCATGTACAATAATAGAAAGGTGGAGAGATCACCTGAATCCTTCCATGATATTCAAACAGACTGTCGTCCAGATCCATCCCGCCCTTGCCTCACTAGGATTCTTTCAATACATTGTGCACATGAGATGACATATAAGCTGATGAAAATCTCCAGGAAACAAGGGTTTCCTGTAAAAATATGGGAAGTGCAGGAGGCACTGGAAATCAGACTTGAATGGGGCTCCAATAGAGTATAATGTCTATAATTTTCTCTCTCTCTTAGGCCATGCATATGAGGGGCTTTTATACTCCCTCAAAGTAGTTTCAATCTGTTTGAAATAGTTGGCCACGGGCCTGGGTGGTTGAATTATGGGAATAACCATCAACCCAACCTTGAAAATAGGGATTTTTATATATATTTTTAATCATTTTAATGGCATACGCGGAAAAGTATCTCTGGACTCGCGTATACACGCGGAAAAGTTTGGGCATATCCGCGTATGGTATTTTAAACACTGTTTTTTATGAACTTTTATTCAAGTCTATGGGAATGGGTGCCCAAGGCCAAAGAGACAATCATGAATCACATGAGGGTGAAAAATGATGCTATAACACTCCTTTGATCGATGATCAAGTAAGTGTTGTTCAAATACCTTCTATTAAATATTTCTCGACGGATATTTTTAATGAGCTCGAAGAAGATACAATTTTGACACGAGGACAAGAGCATCAAAGAGGGGAAGTATTGACTACCTTCGAGTTGGTCTCAAAGGCACTAAACCAAGAAAGGAAAAATGGATGGATATTGGAAAGGTGAAGAAGTTGTACCCTCACCTACTGAATATTTAATCAATTATTTTGGGGTCCAAAAGATTCCAAATGGGGAGGAATGATCAGGAGTTCATAAATTTTCATCAAAATTCAAAGTTACAGGATTGGATTGAAACAAGGATGGTTGCATAGATCTCTTATTCCTGATTTCAGTGCCGCGAAGAGCTTGAGAAACCCATGTCATATGAGGAAGATATTATGTTCTGATAAAAATGGAAAAAATGTTCAAAACCAGATCGACAAGTAGCGTGGGATCCAAAGAAGAACCCCTTGAACGTTGAATGGAAGGGTGACTAAAAAAGAGAGCAGTGAGGATTGTTATATCAACAGTGCAATTTAAATTTCAAATAGATTGATTTCACACATTGGCAGATTTTTTGTTTACGGTTAAGTCATCACAAGTCATTTGTTATATCTTGTGATGCGATGAAAAGTGGCCACATGTCGGCACAACACTCCAGCACATATCTCATATGATATAGGATAACGTTAAGGAGGAGAGGTAAATCCTTGAAACAATGAAGTGTAATAAAATATGGATGTTGTGATGTTGTGATGCGAAATCGACATCACAATTTCACATCGGTAATTTTAGTATTTAGCATGAACGGTATTTGTTACATTCTGCGACATGAGATGTCAAAAAAGCTCTGAACCGCGATATGGTTTAGCGGTTGTATATTTAAATGAGTTAAGTATTTTCGATAGATATTTTGCTAAAAACTACTGAAGTTAAGATATAATGACCGGTGTTGAAATGCTTCCATATGTATGCAGGCTATAACCCGCCAGTAATCCTCGGAAGATGTCAACAAATCACAGTCCACCATTTAACTGTAGTCAGGGGAAAAGGTTCTATGAACCGTCAATACCACTAATTGTTCGGGGTGCGCATGTGGCCACCGCCCTAACCATAACACTTAATGCATGGATTAATAGGCAGAGCGAATAGGGGTGCACCAAATTTTATGGTCAGCCCTAATTTAACTCCAGTTAATAGGAGTGCTCCACATTTAGAGGATTTTTTTCTAGGAGATATTGGGAAAAATTGTAGGAGGCTAAATTTTCGACCATTTAGAGTGAATGAAGAGTCATTATTGACTAATTGGAGCATTTTGAAGAAATTTTTGTAGAGAAAAAAGAAATTAGATCACTGTAACTACATGTAATAGCAAAATTTTGAGCACAATGAAAGATGGACAAGCCATTGGGAGCTGGACGAGAAGATGTAGCCCAGGAGGGGTAAACTGCTTCATCATGCCTGCTATGTAAACTTCATATGGTGACTTATTTATCTATTTTACACTACTTTTCAATGCTATTTAGAGTTATTTTGTGCTTCTAATTCACTAAATTTTATCCATAATTCATGGAAAAGCTCCTTAATCCTTATGTAAACAAATGAACCAATTATGGAAATTTTCTTAAAGCTTAAAGACCCTTAACACAACAAAACTAATACAGTCATATCAGATCTTATTATTCACATATTTCCTTATTTTTTGAGCTTCTTCCTACTCATTCTAAGTTGCACACAAGCCACTACAAAAATCTGACTGCATCAACCTGTTTTCAAATGCCACACAAATATCTTCCATGCATAGTATTCTTTTGGTATTTTGGCTGACTCCTTCCTATGAAATATCCATTTAAGAACTCTCTACACTTTTTTATTCTGAATGAAATTTACTCATTTTCTTCTTCTGAGAACTTTATTGTTCTTCCTTCACTCTCTATTGAAATGTTCCTTGTCATAACCTTGAATTGCAAATACTGATTATTTCTACTTGTAATCATTAATTAATCTATAATTAACTTAAATAATGACAATTACCTCATGTTCAATCTTCTCTTGAATACACAATTGTTTCTATGGAATTATTATTATCATTGTCATTTTTTGTTGTTGTCCTCCCTCTTAAACACCATTCTTTCTGCTCATAAATTTGGCCATCTTGAATTACATGTTTGAGCTATGTACCTAACTCAATGATATCCTTCTCAAATCCTTCATCAGTGACTTATTTGGAACATGTATTATTCTTCTTGTGACTTTCCTTTGAATCCTTTCTATGACTACTAACAATTATATTCACCTCTTCTTCCTGTGAACTCTTCCTGTCTACTAGTGACATACAAGAAGCCTTTTTTTTTTTTTAATTATTTGACCTTTTGACCCATAGCAAGTCATCCTCTTGGTATCTTCTCTTATCTAGGTTCTCCACAGTAGAACCTCTTCTTGAATACTCTTACTCCTCAACCTTCAAACTGTTGGGTATTCTTCTTAGTTTTACTATCATTTTCTATCACAATTTATTCATCCAAGTGATTTTCTTGTTATTTCTCCTTTGAAATAGCTTACCTACTATGGAAGATGCTATCAATTCAACCCTACAAAAAAAAAAATTTAATTACCAAGTTAACAGAAACATCATATTCAATTTTGTAAGATGTATAACAAGATATCTCCTTCCATTACTTGCAAAACCAATTCCTCTCCAACCAATACACGTGGTTTTTTATTCTCAAAATCACAACAACTCTTCACTCCTCTACAATCACACCACTTACTGTTGTAAGGTTATTTTTTATTTTCAACCTCTCTTCATTTTCAATCTATATTCAAACCTAGATATTCCATTTGTACATGGATAAAATCTTCTTTGATCTCTATGCCATATACATCCCATGGGTATTTTTCCAACCTCTTTATTTACCTTCTAGAGCTATTTCCCCCTTCCAAATAGAAATGGTTAAAATTCCATTTATTCTTTAACAATAAGCTTGAAAAAGCCATGGTGTAATAAACTAGGGTGATGATATTTACCTTTTATTTGTACCTTAACAGTCATATTGAGTAAAATATTGAATAAATAGTTGTGAAAATTGAGTGGCTTAGTAGCAGTGAAGCGTCTCAATAATCTGACATGGTACTGGTACAACCTTGAGAATCTCCCTTCACATGTAAAATGTTTCATAATTAACTTCATCAAAGGGAAATATTTATCAAATAAATTTTTGAAAGGGAAGGTATGCTGAGGAGCATCTTTGCGATGAGGTTTTAGAAACATTTTATAGTTTTCAAGGTCCAATTCCATCCCTTTGAAACATATTTCTCCATGGTTCGGGATACCTGTTGCTGTATAAATAGCATATGTTTATATGGAGAACTCAATGCCCATTATGATGGCCTTGTCTTTCCTGAAGCTAGTGGAAAAAAGGGTTTTCAATTGAGAATAAAAACCCACCTCCTTGATCCTCTCACAAAATCTCAAACAACCACTATTTTTAAAACATACATTGGAAAAATGAGAGGCATTGATTTCTTACAAGATAAATGGTTCAAACATGGAATGGTGGCCTCCCTTAAAAATATTATTTTCACCCCCGAAAGTGTTCATCAACAAGATAAAACACTAGCTAGATGTAGTGGGTAGGGAAAGTGAAGATTTAGGAAAACAAGGGATAATGGTAGGATGATTTCAGGGGAAGAAATTCGGTGGAAGGAAGATGGAAAAAAATCTTTAAGACATTGGGGAGGTAGGGTAATGGTTGGATTTACACTACAACTAAAATTTTTGAAAATTCCCATGAGGGAGGAGCCCAAATTGTCAAAACATACAGATCTTCTAGTCTTCTACAAAAATGTAGTCAAAATTAGGGTTTTAATGAAATTGATGGAAACAAGGGTTGTGAGTGATAGGAGATGTTAGGGTATGGTGTATGAAGGTTTTATGAATGTTATAGATGGTTATATTAAGGTTTTATTAGCTGAAACAAACCAAATATGGAAAACAACAAAAACGTAGTTGTAATAACCTAATGAAGGAAAACACTTATTTGCTGACAAAATTTTACTTAAGAGGGATATGGAGGGTGCCAAATTACCTTTTAGGAGGTGTATGAATCTTTGTGCAGGTTTTTTGAACTTTGGATGTCTGATTTGGATCTCAAACACCAAAGGTGTAGCACATGCCAGAAGCGTAGTGCAACACCTCAGAAGCATAGTGGAGCACCTCCAGAGGCATAATAGAGCAATTTAGGTACAAATTTGTTTGTTTTTATTGTGGAGTATTATTGTAAGAAGAGAGGAACTCTATCGAAAAAATGATAAAATGAGTGAATAATCCCATTTTTCTTTTATAACAATCACAAAAATTTCTTTGTTGTCTTCTAGTGAATTCAAAAGTTCTTTTGAAGAAGTTTCCTTTTTGAAACACATTAATCAAGAAACACACTTTATTTGAGGAAAGAAAAAGTGCCTTTACTTATTTCCGTATCTTTACTAAATCCCTATGTAAATTAATTATATGGTGAAAATGAGGTTTAGTTTGCCTTCTTTCATGACATAACTGACTCTTATGGTGGTTAAACAAATGAGAACTAAACTCTGACCTAGATGAAGGTGTGGTGAATTTCCTGAAACCCTAGATCCTAATGGATAAAATAAACTATAAAATGATTATGACCATGAATGGAGTGAAGGGAGTAGCATTTTAAATTTGACTTGAAACATGAAATTTTGACCTAGGAGCACTGCAAAGTAAACCTGAAAAGAGTATTTTTTATCACTGAACATTAATACACTAACATTGGGGAAGCTAAAACTAATCGTTCTTGTTCCATTATAATAACCAATCACATCTTCATGGCCTCAACTTATTCCTTAAATCAACCATAAAATTATTATGTCCTTCTTCACCGATATTGCAAAGTTAAAACATTTTCCAACCAAAATTAGCCACAAATGGGTTTTACAATGTTTACACCACAAGGTGCTCTAGTTTTCCTATAATATTCAATAATTATACAGCTACAACTACTCAACAAATACTGTGAGAAAAACTATAAGCTACCGTAATATTTACTCCATTCTCAAGTGCATTGTTTCTAGTATTAGGGGAATACATAACCAAATAAAAAAAATTCACTCTAGACAACAAGGCATGACTGCATCCAAACAGATGCTCTCTGCTTTGCTTTAACAAAGCTCAGTCACCACACACTCGCCCACCAAAAAATAACATGCACTCCTTCACATATTTTGAACCATTCCAACAAATCACAACGATTTATGGCTTGAATATACGGGTTCTTAATATTACTTGATGGAGTAAGAACACACTTTAAAGGATAATAAATACACAAGAATCAACCCACATTTACCCACAGACCATATGCAGGAATTGATGGAACCCATGCTTCATCACACGATCTCTGACCCATACACACAGGTAAACATATTTTCAAATCCATATTAATTTTAAAGATTTTTTTTTTTTTTGATACAAAGGCATACTACCATGACACATTCAAATGATTACCATGAACAAATTTTTAAAAACAAAATACATAGGAATAAATGACCATAGCCAAAATTTTAGATAGAAATTGATTTATCAACATACCAAAATCATATTAATCATATATCAATAGAGAAGTACACAACCACAAAGGAATTTAAACCAAATTTTCATTAACCAAACTATGACATATATTAAAATGGCTAGATTTATAATATGGGCATGTGCAACCAAGATTGTCATCCTCTACCTCTTCTCCTAGCACTCGAGCTCCCCCTCTCTTCTTCCACTAGAATTATCCTTTGATCTCACAAAATCATATTCTCAAACATTCTTTTTTATAGAAATAAATCTAACATTGATAACCAAGATTCACAAGTGATGGTTTGTTTCCCCTTCTCACAAAATAAGGGAAATTGAAATTAAATTTACGTTAGGGAATATTTCCTCCATATTATTCTGAAAAAAAACTCACATCGTAATGAATCTACAAAACATTTAAAATCTTTCCCGACATCATCATGTGATTTTCCCATCATTTTGGTAAGCTTTGGTCTAATCTTCATCAAAATTTGTGCTCCATCTATGCACTTACATCAAATAATTTGGGGGGAATGTGATGAATGCACTATGGTTCATGGTATGGTTTTGAAGATGATAATAATTTTGGTGGAGGCATAGATATTGAAAATAAGGGTATTTTCTTTATTCAGAGTGAGAATAGGTAGAGAATTATTTGAAACCGCAGAGGAAAAATTTAAAGAAATCATTAAATACCTTTTCTATTCTCGTGCCAAAGTTAGGAATGAAGTATATTTATGTATCACCAAATTTTATTTCCCTCCAGTAAAGGCGTTTGTAGCCTATGCATAGTTTCCTAGATCGTAGTTTCAATACTATGAGATTGTGGAACTTACGTGCCCAACTAGAAGAGCGAGTTGGAAGTCTGTGTGATGTTTTGTTTAAATTTGATGTTGGTTAAAGAGGAATTTTCCAATTCCAACCAAAGAATTGTTTTCTCCATCATATCATATGATGAGATGAGAGCATTGGTATAAAATTACATTGTGAAGTTTCATATATGTGGCATGTGGTGGATTTCATAGAGGAAAGTGTTTTCTTGAACTTTCATAAAGAATTAAAGTAATGGAATACTAGATAAGTATTATAAAGCTTTGGAGGACAGGGTAAGAATGCCCACATTACTGCAATATCATATGTAATCAAGCTTTAATTCAAAGCATGAGGCCATCTACGTGAAGGAATGTGCAATTAAGTGTTCATAGTGTAGAGTATTCCTATAGTGTTGGAATGAATGTGAAAAATAATATAACGGGTGTAGAATTTCCAATATGTTGATAATATACACCATGTGGAAATTAATTCCCTTTCCTTGTTAAATAATGACAACAATTAATGTTAATAATGTAATTATCTAAGTAAATCTAGTTTTATCGTTTAGGTAGTTGTGTAACTATAGGGATTTATGTAACGAAATGTTTGAATATTAAAGTGGAAATTTCCTAAGAGACTTGATGTAATTTTTTGGAGAGTCATTTTGACCTAGAGAAATAAGAATTGAAATCCCTCACCCCGTGGAGTCTTCCATGACACACTATTGAGAGAATGTTTAATGTGTAATATCCATGACAGTTAAGAATCATAAAGGTTAAGTGGACCTAAAGGAAAACTATATATCGACATATTAATTTTGAATTAAATAAATTTTAAATTTAGTTATTGTGCAAATAATGCAGTAAATTGGAGACCAGGATTTCAAATTCATGAGGATGGAATAAAATCCTAAGACTCTCCCAAAAATCTCCAAAAATCGTTGGAGAAAAATAAAATAAAATAAAATATTAGATGGGAGATAAGAATCAAATAAATACCTCAGTAAAGTGTAAATTTACTGAGAAGAGGTGAGAATAAAACTAGAAAGAGGAAAAAGCTAGTTTTAAAGAGATTTTGTGGAAAAAATAAAAGTAAAGCGTAGGCTAAGGGAAAACAACATCTCAAATTAACTGGATGCAGTTATGGAAACATGTTGAGGGAAAGAAAGCTTAAATAATCTATTCCTAGTTAGAAAAGGGGTTTTCTACACTATGGAAGAATTAATCTCTACTCAGGGGAGCTGTGGATTAAGCTCAAGGTAGCGTGTCAAATAGTCGTTATCAGATTTGGTATGCACATTCTCTTAAAATTTTTCTTATAATTTCTGTTATCTTTTATGAAATTTTGAGGTAGTTAGATATGGTTATGTTTATGAGTTAGAATTGAACGATTTAATCCTTGAATTATAAATTAGGTGTATAGTATATTGTGTTAAGAATTGAATAGTTATCATATGTATTTAACACAATCTTAACTATAGTAGGTATAGTTAATTATTTTGCACGGTTACATAAACTGAAATAAATATTTTGACCAACATACAAAATCTCGAAATCCTGAGGTAAGGATCTAAATCTGTTGTTAGGTGCCTATTATAAATTTTATTATAGATATAGAGAACACAATTTACATTGACTATACTCATATTTGTACATAAAGTAAAATACATAGATATTTGAATAAAGCATCGTTTAGTTATGTAAACATATATTGGAATTATGTATATACAGTTGAGAGGTGATATAAAAATTTAGTAATGAAATTATAAATCTATAAAATAAATAGATACTTCAGATTTAATTTCCATAATTCATATTCTATGTCCATTCATAAATATAGAGATATATATGTAGTGAAAATAATATGTTTACATTTTATATAACAGTTATGACATAAAATAACTTCTGCTTATAGAGGTGAATCTAAAAACATGGTACACTTAAATTAAAAACATGAGTTACAACATTTAATTACATCTTCACTGAAATTCATCCTTATAATAATTTCAGCTATGGAATGTAGAGTTGAAATTAATAAATATCATTGGATATAGATGGCTGGAATCTATATACTTAGATTACTAACTTGGAAAGAGACGAAATGTGTCTTCAGTTCTATTGATTGTAGTTGGAAGTAACTTTATTAGAATTGAAGGAAATATAAAATACTTGGACATAAATATATATATTTGTGTTAGAATAACACCAAGTGAAATAAAAGAAATTATAAAAGATAGACAAGTTATATAATAATTAATATTTCAAATTATACTTGTCTAAGGAACATGAAGGATTGGAATTCCTCCTACATAGGAAAACAATAACATATTAAGTTTAGAAAAATTAAAAGAACTACAAAAATGAGAATAGTGTAATTAATTCAAATGCAAAAGATGATAAATTACTTACTTATGAGAAGAACTATAACCCAGTACAGGGTATCAGGGAATAATTGAGGAAATTATGCAAATCTAGAAAAGCAGTTTTTCCAGGATCACATGATAAAAAGAAAAAAATATTTAGAGAAATTTACAAAACGAAATTCAACTTAGAATGTTATTTTGCTATAAGAAATCAAAATATGAGTTATAATATGGATATTTTATAGGATTATAGTATAAAAATATTAAACTAATAAATGGTAGAGTCTTACCATAGCCATAGAAACAGGGGTTACGTGCAAGAACTATAGTCATAGTTAAGTTAAAAAGATAAATTGTCATACCTCTTTCTTCATGCAATACCAAAGATGTATATAAATTGAATTAATTATATTTGAGGTTGAGAATGTAATTAACATTGTACAGACTATGCATAGATAAGAATTTCATTTAAATTGAAATTCTTAATTTAGGTCCAAATGAAAATTAATAAACCTATGTCAAATCTACATGGAAGTAAACTCGGAAGCACTCAATGACAAATTGAGGATACCCTCTAGAAAGAAATTAAAATCTTACAAATTCAAAAGGGAGTATTTTGATTTGAGATCGAAAGACATTAAGAATTTGATACAAGAATCCTCTCTGTCAATGCAACCATGATTTGAGAATATAAATACATAGAAAATTTTGATATTAGATTTACAGATGGGGTTCAATAAGAAGGTACTGTAATTTTCAATTGGTTTTAATAAAATTTTACAACGATTGTAATGAAAAATTAATATATTCAAATAAAAGAATGATATATCATAAGTGAAGAACATTTTACATTTACCCAAATGGATTTCAATTAATCAAAATACTTGTATATTGGAGAAGTGGGGAACTGGAAGTTACCGAGTTCGTATATGAGAAATGAAAATGAGAAACAATGCTTTAATGTTGAATCAAGATGACTGTGTTAATGATAATAAATTAAAAAATTTTAATTATAAAATCCAGTAACAATGTGCATACATTAATCCTCAGAAATAACAATTTCTTAATGGAGGGTTAAATAGATTTGGGGAAAAATATATTCTAACATTTAATAAAAACTTCTAAATGTAAGGAGAAAATCCTTCGCCATTCGTAGGAGAAGTCAAATCAATTTGGGGAAATCCTATTCTACCATTCGACTTGAATTTCTAAACGAATGGACTAAAAATTTCCGAGAATGAGAAATCGAGAACCAAGAGATTATGAGTTAACAAATAGTTACAAAAGTTTGAAGGTTGAAACCCTACCAAATTTCCAAACGCTGGGATGTCTTGAAACACAACGTAATTAATGTAGAATAGTGCCTTCATTTTGTCGCAAGAGAACCCCTGAGAACGAAACTCAAATTCGTGGTTAATTGTAGTGAGATTCTAGAACCTACAATGTGGAAGAAAACAAAATTGGAACCAGGGATAGAATACCAAAAATGAAATTTAAAAATGATTATGTGTATACAAAGCCATATAATGATGGAAAATAAATACAATGGGAGACTATACCAATTACCTGAGTAAGTTTGAAGAATAGAGTATCCCTGTAAATTCAAATCAGGATTCTACTTTGTAGCTGAGATGTTTCCATATTGATAACCAAAGAATTCAGAAATTTATAGGAAAGAGATCTATGTAAGTTTTTCACAAATTAAAAATGATAGAAGAAAAATAGTAAACCCTATCATAGTCAATTCAACCTAGAGGGAATGAAAATTAACCCTACAACTATCTCCATTGTAAGCAAGCCCATGTGAGGATCAAGTGCCAGAGGTATGAATATCTAATGGGTGGCAAAAATTAAACGATAAAATTTAAAGGATATATAGTTGTTTTGGCAGTTGAGTTTAATGCACATAGATGTTATCTAACCTTATAAATGAACCATATGCAATGTAATACTAATGAAGGATATGTCTAAATCCATAGAAAAAGTTGTAAATAACCAATATTATACATACGTTTAAGGTTATGAAGAAGGGATATGTCATCCAAATATAGAGGGAAGTATAGGGTGATATCGGAATTGGGTAATACCAATCACTGTTGCCAATTGAATGTATTAGGAATATGATTGTTCATATTAATATGCATGTGGAGTGGTGCATAGGGAAACATATATTAAATAACAGATGACATATAGGTATTCGAAATCATTTACAAGTATGGGATATAAAATATGGAGGATTAGGATAGCACTTTAGGCCAAACATATATAATTTATGTAAATCACAAAGGTCATTGCAAATTTGTAATATATATGTAAATATATCATAAGTGTTGAGAATTTAATATTGGATATAGAGTACATGTGTTTAATTGTATTGCAAATTCACTATGTAAAGAAGTATATATATATATATCTATATCTATATATATATATATATATATATATATATATATATATATATTATAATTCCTAATATACTATAGTGGTATGAAATAATATTAGAATGTATACATTCATTGATATTGAAATTAAATGAAACGTATATAAGACGAATTAAGGATGATGCCTTGGTGAATTAAAGGTACTAAATGTCCTTCAACACATTCAGGGGTACGAATGAATTTACTGATAAATTAAGGATAACACAAATATACGAACAAAAATAATGTTCACTAGTGAAAATTTGTAATATTATACTATTGCGATAATATTTAAGGAAGAAAATGCCGGAAAAGAAGTATGAAGTACTATAAATAGAAAAACATTGAGTAAGTGGTGTTGTTACAAATGGTATCAGATCCCATGTTGAAAACACTGGCCCTATGTGTCCCAACATAGAAAAAAATATTCTGCAGTGAAAAATAAGTAGATTATTATTATTATTATTATTATTGTTATTATTATTATTTTTATAATTTTTTATACTAATTAAATTCTGTGTACAGTGATTGAAGTGCATGAATAATTACAACTATTGTTATGAATAACGAAGAATAGTTGTATGTGGAACTGGGGGGTGTGGGAGACCCACCAAATCAAAATGCTCAGTTGTTGGACATGATAAGGAATATGCAACAGGAAATGGTTCAGCTACAGACTAGTAATGACCGATTATTGCAGGAAAGTAATGACCAAGATAGGTTGATCGAGGAATTAACCTCATGGTCTAGTCATGAAATTAAAGACCATGCAAAAAAGGAGAGAAGAAGTTGAACCCAAATCAGAAGGGTCTCAGAGTGGGGAAAAATCTAGATCTAAATCTAGAAAGTAAAAGGAGTTGTAAGGGGAATTCCACAAAATCAAACCTCCAACTTTTGATGGTGAAAACGAGGAGGATGTGCAAGGTTGGCTCTTGAACATGGTCAAATACTTCTAGGTGTATGAATATGGAGGTAAATTGAAAGCCATATTAGAAGTTTACCAATTGCAAGGTAAAGCCAGACTTTCGTGGGAAGAGAGAAAAATGGTATATGTGCTGGATGAAAACACTGTTACCTGGGAAGAATTTGAAGAAAAGTTCAAGTCTAGATATCTGAATGAGAGGTATTATCATGATAAAGAGAAGGGATTTCAATAGCTGAGATTAGGAAAACTCACAATTTATGAATCTGTTACAAAATTTACAAACTTGCTTCACTATGTGCCTTATATAAGGGAAGAAAAGGCCAAAGTACAATGATTTTTGAACTTCTTACCTACTATCTACAAAGAGAGAATTGAATTTGATAATTAAAAATGAATGGCTGAAGTTGTCCGAAAAGGAATATTATGATATCAACAGTTTAAATGCAGAAATGATTAGCTGAAAACTTGGCAAAATAAAGATAAAGGGAAAGGAGAGTCAAACATAAAAATATCAAAACCAGCATATCTGAAAAACTTTGTGGAAAACCACTAGAGAAATAAATTTAAAAAAAGTGGAGAAAACAAACCAAGACAATCACATACTGGTTCCAAACAAATGGATATAAATAGAAAAAAGGAAACTATGGTAAAATTGAAAGAACCATTAAAATGATGGGGTTGTGAAGAACCTCACATGCTATATGACCGCCCACACAATACAAGAACAATCGAAAACATTCAAGAAGTATGAGAGGAAAATACATTAAATGACATTGCTCGCAACATTCCTAGGATTAGTGCTACATTAGAAGATCAACAGATTGAACACCAATCAACCATGATTTAAATTGAAGGTATGATTGTTGAACAACATGTTTTTGTTTTAATAGATTGGGAGCAATTTTAATTTATGTCAGTCTAGAGATAGTGGAAAAGTGTAAGCTAAAACTAGAAAAATTTTAGCAAGCATGGTTAGCAAAGTTAGCTACTGGAAGGAAGAGGATGTTGGGAAAAATACTGAGAGGGGGGGCTGAATTAGTATTTAGAGATTACTCAAAACTTTTACTTTTTCCTTACTAAATTCCATACACAACTTTAATGAACCCAACTCGCGTATATACATGGATATCCTTAAGAAAACTTGCATATTACAGGAGATCTTATTATGCATATAATTCTTTACTTAGATCAGTGCATCATTCATTGATCAAATGCTTAGTAAGCAGTAAGCATGTGCAGTAGGAATAGAATAAATCATCACACATAAGCAACACACATGAACACCGAGATATAAGGTGGAAACCCAATTCGGGAGAAAACCACCATTGTTGTTATCTTTATATTCAATATTTATTATAAAGAAAAATACTTACAATCATGTAATGGCGCAGACTCATACCAGCATGCAGGCATCCACCTGCAGAAGGCTGCAACATTATCTCGTTCTCCAATTACTACTAGAAGGGAGCTTCAACCCCCTGATCTCGTTTACTATCCACTCGTGTTAGGTCCCTATATTACTAGTATAGTCCCTTATTGTTATTAGTGTAACCCCCTTATTGTTATTATTGTACCATTGTAACCCTCATTTTGTTATTATTGTGCCCTTAAATTATTATTGTTAGGTCGGCTAGGATTACATTGTGGCCCACTAGGATTACATTATGGCCCCATGGACTCCTATATATAGAAAGGAGGTTTTGTAAATTGTATCATCAAAGAATTGTTCATTTATGTAATGTATTGGAGGTTTCCCCCTCTAAGTGGCTCATTTCTAAGGCGTTGATATCTCTTTTCTTCTCTTTTTGGAGCTGGTTACACAACATTTGGTATCAGAGCTTTGGATTCTAGGGTTTCACTGCTCCAAACAGGTCATCGTGGAATTTTCGCTATAAATTTTTTTCTACGAAGTTTCAGAAGCTAAAATTTTTAGGGTGCGAAGCCGAAATCTTGGGGAAGCTTGTCTAAAGATTTCAAAGCTTGGTTCGCAATATTTTCGGAAATATGATCT
The DNA here is from genome assembly GCA_034641835.2 of Pinus albicaulis. Taxonomy (NCBI): domain Eukaryota; kingdom Viridiplantae; phylum Streptophyta; class Pinopsida; order Pinales; family Pinaceae; genus Pinus; species Pinus albicaulis. Next base: position 1,330,472,858 of record CM076580.1, read on the forward strand.
GTGGAAGTTAGGTCTTTGTTCAGGCTCCTAAACAGGTCATCGTGGAATTTGCGCTATAAATTTTTTTCTACGAAGGTTCAGAATCTGAAATTTGTAAAGTGGAAAGCTGAAATCCTGAAGAAATTCATCAAAAAAATTCAGATCCTGGTTCGCAATATTTTTGGAGATATGATCTGTGGAAGGTAGTGCTTTTTCAGGCTCCTGAATTTCATCTCAAAGAGGTGATCGTGGGAAAAGTTCAATAACTCTCTCTGGGGGCATCGGATTGGAGTGCAGTAAAAAGTGGTCACAAGTACACAGACTTTAGTTTCTTGGATATCAATCTCAGAGACAAAGGATGAAACAGTGACACGTGGCAAGTTGTACAAGTTCGCTCTACTGAACCAGTCCATAATTAGGTCATTGTGGGAGATTGGACACAACTTTGTCTTGGAGAATCCAAATCAGGTCAAATCTGTGGCATTCGAAAGATAATTTATAGGGATAAGTTGGTACAGAAATTAAAATATTAAATTTTTGCAATCACAGAGATAATCCAATTTCAATATCGAGCTCCTCAAAAGCAAGAAAAAGGTGTGTATTTTTTTTCCGAATTGCATAAGTCCTGTTTGAAGAATCATTTTGAATTGATTCCAAGGGCATATTGTAGAATAGATATCAGTATTGGGTTCTAAAATATGCCTCATAAAAATAATTCAACACCCATTAAGCCTTTAGAAGGGTCTACTATGACTCATGAAGATGAAGAATTGCAACATGATCTATCAAAATTACAAGAGCAAGTGCAACAAATTTCACTCTAGCAAAGAGCAACAAAAAATGAAATGGAAGTTTTGAAGAAAGATGTATTTTCATGGACTCCTGAAGCAACTAAGGCCTTTGAACATATTAAAGAGGCAATGTGCCTAGCATCGGTCTTAGCTACGCCAGACTTCACATAAACATTTATTGTGGAATGTGATGCCTCAGGAAATGGAACTGGTGCGGTTTTAATGCAGGAAGGAAGACCCATTGCTTTTGAAAGTCATCCAATCAAAGGAAAGTATTTACATAAACCTATTTATGAGAAGGAAATGCTAGCAATACTCCATGCACTAAAGAAATGGCGAACTTACCTAATGGGGAGACACTTCAAGGTAAAAACTGATCATGATAGTCTTAAACACTTTTTGGAGCAAAGACTATCTTCCGAAGAGCAGCAAAAATGGGTCACAAAGATGTTGGGTTATGACTTTGAAATAATCTACAAAAAAGGAAAGCTTAATTTTGTTGCAAATGCACTCTCAAGAAAGAATGAAGAGGTGGAAGCATTTCTTTGTGCCATTTCTATTATCCAACCGTATTGAGCAATCACAAGAGATGAATGGAAGAAGGAAAAATATGTATGGACACTCATTCAAAAGTTGCAGCAAGATCCTAGTACATCTGATACATTTAGTTGGAAAAATGATTCCTTATGGTAAAAACATCGCTTATATCTTTGTAAGAATTCCCAACTAAAACAAAATATTCTTCTAGAATTGTACACCTCTCCTTTAGGAGGACACTCAGGATTTTTAAAAACTTACCACAGGGTGAAGAAAGATTTTTTTTGGGATGGCCTTAAATCTGATATTCAAAAGTTTGTGGCGGAATGGTTGGTTTCAATGGATTTTATCACAGGTTTACCTAAGTCCAAAGGAAAGAGTGTCATCATGGTGGTAGTTGATAGACTTACCAAGTATGCACACTTTTGTGCATTATCTCATCCATTTAAAGCAAGTAAAGTTGCTACTACATTTATGGATAGAATTCAAAACCTACATGGAATCCCAAGGGTCATTGTGAGCGACAGAGATCCTATTTTTACTAGAAATTTTTGGATGGAGTTATTTTCTTGTTTGGGTACTCAATTAGCTCATAGCTCATCTTATCATCCTCAATCTGATGGTCAAATGGAGATAGTAAATAAATGTTTGGAAGGAAATATTCGTTGCTTTGTATCTGATAAACAAACACAATGGGTCAAGTGGTTACCTCTCATTGAATGGTGGTATAACACTTCCTTCCATACTTTAGAAAAAATGACCCCATTTATGGCACTTTATGGATATCATCCACCATCCATTACATCATCTTTAAGGGAAAATTCGAAGGTTCAAGCAGTGGAAGATCACATCGAGCATTAGCAAGAAGTTCTCCAACTCTTAAAGGATAACTTGAATTTGGCACAAAATCGAATGAAACAACAGGAAGATCAACATCGCAGCGAGAGAAGTTTTAATGTAGGAGATTGGGTAATTTTACGGCTACAAGCATACACAAAAATTTCCCTCAAGCAAGCTAAGAAGGATAATAAATTATCGCCAAAGTACTATGGTCCTTACAAGGTGTTGCAAAAGATTGGTACTATGGCATACAAATTGGAGCTTCCTGCTTCTTCCCGAGTACATCCAAGTCGAACAGCGGCTAAAGAAGGTTATAGGTGAAAATCTTCCTACCAAACAATATTGCCAAAACTTGATGTGAGGAAGTAAAAACCATATTGGAACTCGAAGCAGTCACGAAAACAAGAACTCAACAACTATGAAATCGATCAATTTCAGAGTATTTCATCAAATGGAAGAACTTACCTACCGAAGATTCTACATGGGAGGATGAGAATTTTATACAAAAGCACCTGGAACTACTCAAGCGTTGAGGAAAACATTTTTTTGAAGGAGAGGAGCATGTTAGGTCCCTATATTACTAGTATAGTCCCTTATTGTTGTTAGTGTAACCCCTTATTGTTATTATTATATCCGTAACCCCATTTTGTTATTATCATATTCTTAAATTATTATTGTTAGTTGAAGTAGAATACATTGTACCGTGAACTTACATATAGAAAGGAGGTTTTGTAAATTGTATCATCAAAGAATTGTTCATTTATGTAATGTATTGGAGGTTGCCCCCTCGAAGTGGCTCATTTCTAAGGCGTTGATATCTCTTTTCTTCTATTTCTGGAGCTCGTTACACAACAACTCGTGGAAGGGAGCTACTACCACGTGATCTTGTTTACCAGCTACCACTGGAAGGGAGCTACTACCCCCTCACTTAAGGCTTCGACCCTCAGCACCACCATGGACCATGTCTCAGCAATTTTCATACTGGATCCAACAGCTTCCACACAACACAACTTGTAGGCCTCTTTTCATCAGATTTTCAGACTCGACCCACTCCACACATTTAAGCTCAAAGAACATCAAACTATAACTTATAACTCCATCAATTCATTCACTGAATCATCAACCAATCAACCAACAACTAATATTTAATCATAATCAACTAGCAGCATAATCAGTATTCAAACAACTCAGATCTGTATGAAGACATCTTGACAGACAATAGTAATACAACACAACAGATCAGAGATATCATTCTACACAATTCAACAAAACCCTATATTCCATATGCACTTTTACTTCACTGAACTCATGTATTTATGTGCTTTCGTTGCGACGAACTTGCGTATAGATATGAAAACATTACAAGGCTTCTCAACTCTTTAGAACAGATAAACAACTCGGATCTTACCCTTCACTTTAGAAAACATTCGCCACATCTCAGATCTAAACATTCCATAAATAGATCTAGAAGATATATAGTCATTTCAGGTCTAGAGATCCTGATCCATTATTTTATTCATAGGTGCATTATTAATTTAGATCTATCAATAAATTGCAACCCATTCCTTGTAGATATACTTCAGAGTGAAGTATTCATTCAATACCTAGACATATGCATAATATTTCACTATGATCTTCTTCTTCTAGATCACCATTGAGGAAAGTAGATTTAACACCAAACAACATCAACACAACCCTTTATCAACAATTAGAAACTTTTCCCAATACTTCAATTAGAACAGTGAGAACACTGTAACCAGAACCTCAGAAATAACCCAGACTTCAGAATATATATGCAGACATAAACTCAACCTTGAACAATCATTAATTTAACTAGTATATGCTACTTTGCTTCACTGAAGTCGTGTACATACGTGCTTTTCTGCACACCAACCTGCGTATTCCTCAGTGCATGATGTTTTCATAACTAGAGAAAACCATAACTTCCATACGTGCTTTTCATGAAGCGAACCCCCATATATATGCGCTTTTACTAAGACCAACTAGCATATAGATCTGTAAATTTAAATTTTTCAGAACAGACCAGATCTATAAAATTTACCCAGATTTCTTCATTTTCTTCAGTAAAATTGCACCAGTTATTCATCATTTCTTCAGTAGATCATACTAGAGATTCATCATCTTTAGATCTAGAGATTTTGAGCCATCATTATATCCATGGGTGCAGTATATATTCAGATATACCAATTAAAAATAGAGTTCATGCATGCAGATATTCCATAGAGAATTTTTATTTATTAACAACCCTTACTCATGCACACCTTGCACTATGATATTCTTCTCCTTAAATAGATTTATCTTTTACCAATATCATGATTCAAAACCACTCAACTGTTTATGGTAATCCTGGATAGAATCAAATAGATAATATGACGCTCAATACTGTGGGTGAATACCATGGTAAAGCTCCCTGGTATTATAAATTTGGAGCACAAAAGCCATACGCGACTTGGAGCGTTCGTTTCCACATGCATATGCAACTTCTCTTCATAAAAACTGTGTATATGCTAACCTTGAATGTATACATGGGTTGCCTTCACAAAATTAGCATATACATTGCATCCATATGTGGGTTTCCTTCACAAAAGTAGCGTATACATTGTGACACATTATATTTATCATTTCTCTGGCACTTATTGGAATTATTTTCTCCGTCACATCTGAACTAATCTGTAGCTACATCATTCTTTCATATTTAACACATAGGTTGCTTATAATAGGCAACTCATCAAGTAGGTTTCCATCAAGGACAACTTCATCAAGTAGGTTGCCATCAAGGACAACACATTACATCATATTGCCAACAATCTCCCCCTTTGGACTTGATGGCAACCACGATTGTGTTTTATCACCACAACAGATGGATACATTAATCATAACCATTATTCAAACACCATGATACTCTCCCTGTTGTGTAACCAACTCCAAAAATAGAAGAAAAGAGATATCAACGCCTCAGAAATAAGCCACTTCTAGGGAGAAACCTCCAATACATTACATAAATGAACAATTCTTGGATGATACAAATGAACAAAACCTCCTTGTATATATAGGAGTCCATGGGGCCATAATGTAATCCTAGTGGGGCCACAATGTAATCCTAGCCGACCTAACAATAATAATTTAAGGGCATAATAATAACAATATGGGGGTTACAAGGGTACCATAACAACAATAAGGGGGTTACACTAACAACAATAAGGGACTATACTAGTAATATAAGGACCTAACATGCCCCTCTCCTTCAAAAAATTGTTGTCCTCAACGCTTGAGTAGCTCTGGGTGCTTCTGTATAAAATTATCATCCTCCCATGTAGAATCTTCATGTAAGTTCTTCCACTATGAGATACTTCAAATTGATCGATTCTCGTAGTTGCTCTAGTTTTGTTTCCGTGACTGTCTGTGTTCCAATAAGTGATTTTTCTTCCTCATCAAGTTCGGCAAAATATTTTCTTAATCGAATATTACCTATAACCTTCTTTGCTTTTTTATTAAACATGGAAATCTTCGGATCAATCCACTCAAAGAAGCAGAAGCTCCAATCTAGACAGAAAATTAATTTTGCAACACCTTGTAAAGACCATACTCTCTGGTGATAATTTATTATTATCCTTCTTCGTCGTTGAGGACATTTGCTCGTATGGCTGTAGCCAAAATACCCAATTCCTCAAGCCATCAAAATCTTCTCACCAAGGAGTAAGCTGATCTCATCTCGTTGTTTCATTCGATTTTGTGCCAAATTCAGGTTATCCTTTAAGAGTTGGAGAACTTCTTGTTGATGCTCGATGTGATCTTCCACTTCTTGAAACTTCAAATTTTCCCTTAAATATGATGTGATGGATGGTGGATGATATCCATAAAGTGCCATAAATGGGGTCATTTTTGCTGCAGTATGGAAGGAAGTGTTATACCACCATTCAGCGAGAGGTAACCAATTGACCCATTGTGTTTGTTTATCAGATAAAAAACAACGAAGATATCCTTCCAAACATTTATTTACTATCTCAGTTTGACCATCAGATTGAGGATGATAAGATGAGCCATGAGCTAATTGAGTACCCAAACAAGAAAATAACTCCGTCCAAAAATTTCTAGTAAAAATGGGATCTCTGTCGCTCACAATAACCCTTGGGCTTCCATGTAGCTTTTGAATTCTGTCCATAAATGTAGTAGCAACTGTACTTGCTTTAAATGGATGAGATAATGTACAAAAGTGTGCATACTTGGTAAGTCTATCAACTACCACCATGATGACACTCTTTCCTTCGGACTTAGGTAAACCTGTGATAAAATCCATTCAAATCTCCTCCCAACGTTGACTTGGAATGGATAAAGGTTGTAGAAGTCCTGGGGTCTTAATTGTTTCCACTTTATTCTGCTGGCAAACCAAACATTCCGCCACAAACTTTCGAATATTAGATTTAAGGCTATCCCAAAAAAATTCTTTCTTCACCCTGTGGTAAGTTTTTAAAAATCCCGAGTGTCCTCCTAAAGGAGAAGTGTGCAATTCCAGAAGAATCTTTTGTTTTAGTTGGGAATTCTTACAAAGATATAAGCGATCTTTGTACCATAAGGAATCATTTTTCCAACTAAATGTATCAGATGTACTAGGATCTTGCCACAACTTTTGAATGAGTGTCCATACATCTTTGTCCTTCTTCCATTCATCTCTTGCTTTAGTTATCCAATCTGGTTGGATAATAGAAATGGCACAAAGCAATGCTTCCACCTCTTCATTCTTTCTTGAGAGTGCATCTGCAACAACATTAAGCTTTCCTTTTTTGTAGATTATTTCAAAGTCATAACCCAAAATCTTTGTGACCCATTTTTGCTACTCTTCAAAATATAGTCTTTGTTCCAAAAAGTGTTTAAGTGTAATGACTCTCATCCAACCCCAAATTTTTTTTTTCCTAAGGATGATTGAACATTTTTCTTCAATTATATTTTATGATTTCATCATTAATACTTACTATTCTCTTGATATTAACAAGGAAAGAGGTTTATGGAATTAATTATATAATTCCTTTTCCAATTGTTTGCATACTCAAATGATGCCCTTCACATCATGTTCATCTCATCATAATGGATAAGTAATATACAATTTAATTGTCCCCTAGACAATTACCTTTTTATTTTGTCAATTATGTGTTAGTTTGCCACTTGTTTTATTTCTCATACATATATGGTATCGATGTATTTCGACACTATCGTTATATTTCTAGGATTGTATATGTACCTCTCTTGATTTACATATATATTATCAATCCAATTATTATATATACCTTTTATCTATAGATAAGGGTGATTAATTGTATAACCTTACGTCGAATTTGATTTACATATATATATTGTTATGTGCATAAACTTAAAACTTTACTAGCCGTGCATGAATTCTCAACAATCATATCATCGAATTTCGATATGAGTATAACTATGGGAAATAGTTGATAATTTCATTCCCATAGCAAGTACACTTGCTTTTGATAGTCCTCATCAATTTGGTTTTCATAACTTCCGAGGCACGTTTCATTGATGGCCTCATCGTAGCGTGTACACTATGTGTACTTGGTCATTAACCTTGATTCTACTTTTATATATTATTCACCCTTTGTATTTTGCTTCGCATATAAATATATTAGGTTGGCATTTGAGTTCGATGTGATTTTTCCGTGATATGTAATGATGAAGGCAGCTCTCATTTTTATTTTCAGAGAGCATCTTAAATTCGTCCTACATACTCTTTATATGTGTTGAGATACCCTTCGGTACCATGGGATTTATATATATATTTTTTCATAGTTGTTGGTATACATCACTTAAACATTGTAATTTGTAGCATGTAACAAAGGTACCATTATGTTTAATGAAATATTTTTTCGGATTACCTTCAGTGCCTCCTTGATTTTAATCCTGAGATACACACATTGATCCAAACAACAATGGGGATCTGTGGAGACGTGTATAGTTCTGATAAGTTGATTTCAAATTAGGGTTTTAGTCTTTGATTTTTATTTAACTCCTCTATTCTATGGTGCATTTATTTTTACCAGTTCATTCCACCGTATGCCTTTTTGTGTTCAAAATGGAACTTACATCCACTTTTTGAGACTTATGATGGTTCTATGACGATTTCGTAGCTTTCTTGAATGAAGTTCAGGTATGGATACCATCGTTTTCCATCCATATTACGGAATATTATTATTGTGTCTCCCATTGATATATAGATTTCTATCTTCAATGTGTTTCGATTTCTTGTGTAGCCCTTGCGGCCATAAGCGAAATTTTGATATCTTCGTTTTACTGATATCTACTCACCGTCGTAATGGTTGTTAATTTGCCACTGATTTTTTTGTCAATATTTATTTTAAGTATTTAGTTTTTGTAATATCACTCTCCATTTTCTTACTCTTCGATTTTAAAGAGAGTTCATTTGATTGAGCGTTCTATTAACACAAGCAGTCGCTCTAGTACTAGTAGTCCTTGTAATGAAATTGAAATGTCATTTGTGTATTTCGTTTGGGATGTAGGAAGGAACCTCCATCATTTGTATGGGGATTCCTACTTCGATTCTCTGTGAGTTTGATTCTTCATGAATCGAGTTTTACTGTAAGGGTTGTGTTTATTTTGTCTGAATGTCTATGTTATTTTATACGAGTTTATATTGCCTCACACATATATGTGATTCGTGTTTTTCTTCCCTAGAATTCCCTTGTCATTTCGAGATAAATATGTACTCTTCTCCTCAGGCAAAGCTATTGATTTTCTGCAATTGTTAATGAAATATTTAAATACCTTTCTAATTTAAATAAATATTAACTCTCTTTCTTACCCTTGTGAAATGTATATAGGTATCGAAGGTCTTTAAATCTTGTCGACCTTCCATTTAAATTTTTATTTTTTAGCAAGGAAGATTTAACAAATACTTCGCTTACCTTCCAGGTCTGTTAACTTCGCTTTGACTGGCTTGCCTGAATGATTTATCCTCTGGATAAATTCTCTAGTTCTTAATTCTGACATTTATTATTTCCTATTAAATGCACATGGATTTATGTTTATAAACAATATGGATCTAACTCAAATTTGGACATTTGGATGCTCTGTATAATGATTTTGGTTTACACAGATTTTTAAAAACACTACGTATACTTTTGTATACATCAGGATGTTTAATGTAGAGTTAAAAAATTTCTTACTCTCATATGTCTCTAATTCTGCATTAATTTAGGACTCAGTTATTTACTTTAGATTTTCCATATTCTAATGACTAGAATACTTTTCCTTATTCCTTTGTGCTTTCATCGATTATCATTATTCTTTCACTACGAACAATTTTAGAAGATTTTCAAAGATTTTCTTCTATCAGAATAACACTTATCTTGCAACGTATATAATATTTTTGTTTCCTATTATATCAGTTAGCAGAATTTGTCTTACATCAACATGTTTGTATTTTCCAGAACAATGTAATGACTTTTTCTTAGTTAAGTTTTTCTCTCGTTACCTCTCTTAATGAAGTATAATTGAAATGGTTGTTTTTTTTTTAACACAACATGGTTCCAATTAGGCTGAATATATTATTTACATACTTCAGCACTACTAGTATATATGTTTTGTTCAGATTTGAGAGGAATTTCCGTTTTACACTATGCATGCAATTAACGATCATGTCTAATAATCTTCACTTTACTTCAGGCTTTACCATCTATGTTCAATTTAACACTAATCAATATCTTTTGAAATTTTCCTAAATATATATGTTTAAAATAGATAAATTCATTTATAGGTGTATCAATGACATCTATATTTCTATTGTAACACTTAATCATTCTCAACAGTTTAAAATTATTTGTTTCAGAATGCACTTTTTCCTTAACTTGTTTGTCAATTATAGTCCATAGAGTAACTTGTTGTTTCACCTAATTTAGTAAAATTGTTGGGTTACTATAGACTGATAGCTTCTAGCTAAAATTCTCATCAGGCCATGATACATTCTAGAAGTAGCATTTAAAATTTATAATACTCAAGTTTATTTGGAAATGATACATATCTCCATATTTAGACCTTACCATGGTTTAGAGATTATGGATGATATTATTTCCATAATTTATATTCCTACAACTATACAGATAGTAGAAGATTTATTTCTCCTATTTTGTTCTGCTAAATGTAGGGAATAGTACTTTCAACTTAGAAAAAAATAATAACTACAACATTTACCAGTACAATACTACAGAATATATTTTCACCAATCATAAAAATTTTGTGAGCATACCAATTCTGCAGATGACCAATCCTCCCAGCCTTAGAGTTCCTTTGTCTCCTGAACTCACCCCCAAGCTAAGATCCTCCCCCAAAACAAACCAACCTGAATATGTTATGGAGTAGCTTATTTAAGCTATGCTCTCCCCAAAGCCTGTTTCCAATTCTGCGTCTAGAATTTCAGGATGCTTTTATTCTTGTTTGCCTAGGCTTCCCTTAATTAGGGACTTTAAAGCTTCTTTCGGATTTTCCAGCCTTTTACCTCTTCCCAACTAATTTCCTCATCATTGGGGAATTTATATTTCTCCTCAAAAATCTAAATTAGAAATAAATTCTTTCAAGGCTTTTTGAAATATTTTGGGGAAAGTCTTAACCTCTTTCCATAACATCATGGATTAGGAAAGTGATCTCAAAATCTCATTTTCTCATAGTGCACACATAAACATTTTATTTATTTGTCATAAATAAATAATTAATTACATCCACACAATAATGATCCATTGGGGTCCACTCCCTTTTGGATTTATCCCTAACTTGAAAAGCATAGAAACTAGGAGTGTCACATTAAGACTATCATGATCAGTTTTTACCTTGAAGTGTCTTCCCATTAGGTAAGTTTGCCATTTCTTTAGTGCATGCAGTATTGCTAACATTTCCTTCTCATAAATAGGTTTCTGTAAATAATTTCCTTTGATTGGACAACTTTGAAAAACAATGGGTCTTCCTTCCTGCATTAAAATAGCACGAATTCCATTTCGTGAGGCATCATAATCCACAATAAAGGTTTTTGTGAAGTCTGGTGTTGCGTAACCAGCTCCAAAAATAGAATAAAAGAGATATCAATGCCTTATAAATAAGCCACTTCGAGGGGGCAACCTCCAATACATTACATAAATGAACAATTCTTAGATGATACAATTTACAAAACCTCCTTTCTATATATAGGAGTCCATGGGGCCATAATGTAATCCTAGTTGGGCCACAATGTAATCCTAGCCGACCTAACAATAATAATTTAAGGGCACAATAATAACAATATGGGGGTTACAAGGGTACAATAATAACAATAAGGGGGTTACACTAACAACAATAAGGGACTATACTAGTAACATAGGGACCTAACATGCCCCTCTCCTTCAAAAAAGTGTTGTCCTCAATGCTTGAGTAGCTCTGGGTGCTTCTGTATAAAATTCTCATCCTCCCATGTAGAATCTTCAGTGGGTAAGTTCTTCCACTTGATGAGATACTCTAAAATTTATCGATTTCGTAGTTGTCGAGTTCTTGTTTCCGTGACCACTTCAGGTTCCAATATGATTTCTCCTTCCTCATCAAGTTCTGGCAATATTGTTTGAACTGGAATATTTTCACCTATAACCTTCTTTAAGCATGAAACATGGAAAACTGGATGTACTCGCGAAGAAGCAGGAAGCTCCAATTTGTATGCCATAGTACCAATCTTTTGCAACACCTTGTAAGGACCATAGTACTTTGGCGATACTTTATTATCCTTCTTAGCTTGCTTGAGGGACATTTGTTTGTATGGTTGTAGCCGTAAAAATACCCAATCTCCTACATCAAAACTTCTCTCACTGCGATGTTGATCTGCCTATTGTTTCATTCGGTTTTCTGCCAAATTTAGGTTATCCTTTAAGAGTTGGAGAACTTCTTGCTGATGCTCAATGTGATCTTCCACTGCTTGAACCTTCAAATTTTCTCTTAACTATGATGTGATGGATGGTGGATGATATCCATAAAGTGCCATAAATGGGGTCATTTTTGTTGCAGTATGGAAGGAATTGTTATACCATCATTCAACGACAGGTAACCACTTGACCCATTGTGTTTGTTTATCAGATACAAAACAACGAAGACATCCTTCCAAAAATTTATTTAATATCTCAGTTTGACCATCAGATTGAGGATGATAAGATGAGCTATGATCTAATTGAGTACCCAAACAAGAAAATAACGTTGTCCAAAAATTTCCAGTAAAAATGGGATCTCTGTTGCTCACAATAACCCTTGGGATTTCACGTAGCTTTTGAATTGTGTCCATAAATGTTGTAGCAACTGTACTTGCTTTAAATGGATGAGATAATGTACAAAAGTGTGCATACTTGGTAAGTCTATCAAGTACCACCATGACGACACTCTTTGCTTCGTACTTAGGTAAACCTGTGATAAAATCCATTGAAATATCCTTCCAATGTTTACTTGGAATGGATAAAGGTTATAGAATTATCGGGGTCTTAATTGTCTCAAATTTATTCTATTGGAAAACCAAACATTCCGCCACAAAATTTTGAATATCAGATTTAAGGCCATCCCAAAAAAATTCTTTCTTCACCCTGTGGTAAGTTTTTAAAAATCCTGAGTGTCCTCCTAAAGGAGAAGTGTGCAATTCCAGAAGAATATTTTGTTTTAGTTGGGAATTCTTACAAAGATATAAGTGATCTTTGTATCATAAGGAATCATTTTTCCAACTAAATGTATCAGATGTACTAGGATCTTGCTGCAAATTTTGAATGAGTGTCCATACATATTTTTCCTTCTTCCATTCATCTCTTGCTTCGGTTATCCAATCTGGTTGGATAATAGAAATGGCACAAAGCAATGCTTCCACCTCTTCATTCTCTCTTGAGAGTGCATCTGCAACAACATTAAGCTTTCCTTTTTTGTAGATTATTTCAAAGTCATAACCCAACATCTTTGTGACCCATTTTTGCTGCTCTTCTGAAGATAGTCTTTGTTCAAAAAAGTGTTTAAGACTATCATGATCAGTTTTTACCTTGAAGTGTCTTCCCATTAGGTAAGTTCGCCATTTCTTTAGTGCATGCAGTATTGCTAACATTTCCTTCTCATAAATAGGTTTCTGTAAATACTTTCCTTTGATTGGACGACTTTCAAAAGCAACGGGTCTTCCTTCTTGCATTAAAACAACACCAATTCCATTTCTTGAGGCATCACATTCCACAATAAAGGTTTTTGTGAAGTCTGGCGTAGCTAAGACTGGTGCTAGGCACATTTCCTCTTTAATATGTTCAAAGGCCTTAGTTGCTTCAGGAGTCCATGAAAATGCATCTTTCTTCAATAATGTTTTTAGAGGTGCTTCTATTCTCCCATAATTCTTAACAAACTTGCGATAATACCCTGTTAACCCGAGAAATCCTCGCAACTTCTTTATGGTTGTGGGGACTTTCCATTCCCTAATGGCTTTAATTTTGTTAGGGTCTACTTTAACACCCTCGTGAGATACAATATGACCCAGATATTCCACCTCTTGTACTCCAAAGAAACATTTGGATTTTTTTGCATATAATTGTTTCTCCTGCAATAGTTTGAGCACCCTGTCAACATGTTCAACATCATCCTTCCAAGACCTGATGTAGATTAGTATATCATCAAAAAATACTAGCACAAATTTTCTAAGGAAGGGTTTGAAAATGGAATTCATCAACCCTTGAAATGTAGAAGGTGCATTGGTAAGGCCAAAAGGCATGACCAAAAATTCATAATGACCTCATGAGTTCGAAATGCTGTTTTTGGAATATCTTCAGTCTTCATTCTAATTTGATGATATCCTGAACGAAGATCCAACTTGGTAAAATAAATTGCTCCATGTAATTCATCCAATAATTCATCAATCACAGGAATGGGAAATTTATCTTTAATGGCGAGCTTATTAAGCTCCCTATAATCCGGACACATTCGCCATGATCCATCCTTCTTGTGTACCAATACTACAGGAGCAGAGAAAGAACTTTGACTAGGTTGAATTATACCCGCCTCTAACATTTCTGCAATCATACGTTCAATTTCACTCTTTTGGACGTAAGGATATCTATAAGGCCTGATGTTTGGAGGAACACCTCCTAGAATCAAATGAATAGCATGATCATGATCACGAATAGGTGGGAGTCCTTTGGGAGTTTCAAACACCTTGGAATGATTGTCCAAGACTTGTTTGAGATCTGCAGAAATAGATGATTTTGATGTTGGAACTTCTAGTGAGCATAATTGTGCAATTACGCCTCGTTGTTCTTTCTTTAGAAGCTTTGTCATGACATTAGAGATTATTATCTTTCCCGGCTTCCCTGCAATACCCCGTAATTCGACTTCCTTTCCTTCTGAAAAAAATTTCAAGAAAAGCTCTTGAAAATTAAAAGCTACCGTCCCCAAAGATTGTAACCATTGTACTCCTAGTACAACATCAGCACCTCCCATAGGAATGGAAAGCATTGGACTAGCCAATACATATTCCCCCATGGTTAGCTTGATATCATGGCATTTTCCAGAGAAATTTATAGTTCCTCCATTTGCAACCATCACTTGACATTCTGGTGCTGGATATAGGAAAAAATTTAATTCCTTGGCTACCTTACAACAAATAAAATTATGGGTGCTACTTGAATCAATCAACACTATTACCTTTTTCTTCTTTATATGTCCTTCTATCTTGACATTTTAATGAGTGGTAATTCCTGCCAGTGCATTACACGATATGGTCAGATTCATTTCTTCCCCTTCTATGGCTGGTTCCTAGTGTATATCCTCTTCTTGTTCATTTTCTTCTTCCTCTTCACAATCTATGTAAAATAATTTCTTCTCAGCACACTTATGACCTTTAGTCTATTTGCTATCACAAATGTAGCAAAGCCCTTTTCCTCTCTTTTCTTCCAATTTTTGTGGTGTCAACCTTGTAGGTTGTGGAAATCTAGGCGTAGCAACACTTCCTTCTTTATAGAAATGAGTGGTAGGCTTCTTTGTCGCCATAATTTTACATTCAATTTTTCTTGCCAACTTGAATGCCTTCTCCAATGAATCAGGTTCCAAGACACGAAATTGATGTTGGATGTTATCCTTTAAAGTGCCTATGAAGAGATCAATCCTATGTTCCTCTGAAATATCAGTTACCCTTATATTCAATTTTTGGAAGTCCTCAATGTGCTCCCCCACTAAGCCCTTTTGTTTGAGATTTATCAATTGGCTAAATAATGTGTTGCTCTTTGTATCCTCATAATGTGCTATCATTTCCTCTGTAGAAATTGACCAAGAGACAATATTTTTATGGGAGAAAAGCTATCGATACCATACAAACATATTTTGCAATGCGTACCTTTTGTGTGTTTTGCAATGCGTACCTTTTGTGTGTTTTGCATGTGATGGAGATCAAAATATTGCTCCATCTGTAGTATCCATGTTATAGGATCCTTTCCATCAAACTTCCTCATCTCCATTTTTGGAATATGGTGGTTCTTCCTGCAAACATTAGAGTTTATGAAATCATGATTAACATTTATTTTGTTCTCATCATGAGTTTCTTCTACTGTCTTTTCACCATTATGAAACATTTCTTGTGTCAACTTTGTCAAACCTTCCATGTCTGCTTTTAGAGCAGTCTTCATGTTTTCCATGTTGTCTTTCATGTCATCCATCTTAGCTTCCATGCTAGCTTCCATGCCATCCATCTTAGCTTCCATGCCTTTCTTCAAAACTTCCATTTCATTTTTTGTTTCTCTTTGCAAGAGTGAAATTTGGTGCACTTTCTCTTGTAATTTTGATAGATCATGTTGCAATTCTTCATCTTCATGAGGCATAGTAGAGCCTTCTGAAGGCTTAATGGGTGTTGAATTATTTTTACGCAGCATATTTTACAACCCAATACTAATATCTATTCTATAATATTCCCTTTGAATCAATTCAAATTGATTCTTCAAACAAGACTTATGAAATTCAGAAAAAAAAATACACACCATTTTCTTGCTTTTGAGGAGCTCGATATTGAAATTGGATTATCTCTCTGATTGCAGCACTTTAATATTTGAGTTTCGGTATTGTCGTAGCCCTTTGAATTCTCTTCCGACTTCCATAGGTTTGATCTAATTTGGATTCTCCAAGACAAAGTTGTGTCCAATCTCCAACAATGACCTAATTATGTACTAGTTCAGTAGAGAAAACTTGTATGAATTCCCACATGTAAGTGTTTCATCCTTCATCCCTAAAATTGATAGTCAAGAAACTAAAATCCATTTACTTGTGACCAATTTTTACGGCACTCCAATCCGATGCTCAGAGAGAGATTTATGAATATTTTCCGACTATCACCTCTTTGAGATGAAATTTGAGAGCCTGAAAAAGAACTACGTTCCATAGATAATATCTTCGAAAATATTGCGAACCAAGATCCAAAATATTTCGATGTGTTTCCTTAGGATTTCGGCTTCACACCCTAAAATTTTTAGATTCTGAACCTTCATAGAAAAAAAGGTATAGCGAAAATGCCAAGATGACTTTTTTAGTGTAGTGAAACCCTAGAATCCAAATCTCTGATACCAAATGTTGTGTAACCAGCTCCAAAAATAGAAGAAAAGAGATATCAACACCTTAGAAATAAGCCGCTTCAAGGGGGAAACCTCCAATACATTACATAAATGAACAATTCTTGGATGATACAATTTAAAAAACCCCCTTTCTATATATAGGAGTCCATGGGGCCATAATGTAATCCTAGTGGTGCCACAATGTAATCCTAGCTGACCTAACAATAATAATTTAAGGGCACAATAATAACAATATGGGGGTTACAAGGGTACAATAATAACAATAAGGGGGTTATACTAACAACAATAAGGGACTATACTAGTAATATAGGGACCTAAAATCTGGTGCAGCTAAGACTGGTGCTCAACACATTTCCTCTTTAAGATGTTCAAAGGCCTTAGTTGCTTCAGGAGTCCATGAAAATGCATCTTTCTTCAATAATGTTGTTAGAGGTGTTTCTATTCTCCCATAATCCTTAACAAACTTGCGATAAGACCCTGTTAACCCGAGAAATCCTCGCAACTGCTTTATGGTTGTGGGGACTTTCCATTCCTTAATGGATTTAATTTTGTTAGGGTCTACCTTAACACCCTCGTGAGATATAATATGACCCGCATATTCCACCTCTTGTACTCCTAAATAAACATTGGATGCTTTGTGTATAATTGTTTCTCCTACAATACTTTGCGATCTTCAACATGTTCAACATGATCCTTCAAGACTACAGTAGATTAGTATATCATCACAAAAATACTGTGTCAATTTCCTCATAGTGGGTATAGAAAAAACCGGAATTCAAAGAACTAAATGTAGAAGGTGTATTGGCAAGGCCAAAAGGCATGACAAAAAATTCATAATGACCCTCATGAGTTCAAAATGTTGTTTTTGGAATATCTTCAGTATTCATTCTAATTTAATGATATCCTGAACGAAGATCCAACTTGGTAAAAGGAATTGTTGCATGTAATTCATCCAATAACTCATCAATCACAGGAATGGGAAATTTATATTTAATGGTGAGCTTATTGAGCTCCCTATAATCCGGACACATGCGCCATGATCCATCCTTCTTGTGTACCAATACTACAGGAGGAGAGAAAGAACTTTGACTGGGTTGAATTATACACGCCTCTAACATTTCTGCAATCATACGTTCAATTTTGCTCTTTTGGACATAAGGATACCTATAAGGCCTGATGTTTGGAGGAACACTTACTGGAATCAAATGAGTAGCATGTTCATGATGATGAATAGGTTGGAGTCCTTTGGGAGTTTCAAAGACCTTGGAATGATTGTCCAAGACATTGGAGATCTGTAGAAATAGATGATTTTGATGTTGGAACTTCTAGTGAGAATAATTGTGCAATTCCATCTCGTTGTTCTTTCTTTTTAAGCTTTGTCATGAAATTAGAGCTCATTATATTTCCCGTCTTACCCACAATACCACGTAATTTGACTTCCTTTCCTTCTGAAAAATATTTCAAGAAAATTTCTTGAAAATTAAAAGCTACTGTCCCCAAAGATTGTAAACATTGTACTCCTAGTACAATATCAGCACCTCCCATACGAATGGAAAGCATCGGACTAGTCAATACATATTCCCCCATGGTTAGCTTGATATTATGACATTTGCTAGAGCAATTTATAGTTCCTCCATTTGATACCATCACTTGACATTCTGGTGCCGGGTATAGGAAACAATTTAATTCCTTGGCTACCTTACAATGAATAAAATTATGGGTGCTACCCGAATCAATCAACACTATTACCTTTTTCTTCTTGATATGTACTTCTATCTTGAGAGTTTGAGAAGTGGTAATTCCTGCCAGTTCATTACACGATATGGTTGGATTCATTTCTTCCCTTTCTATGGCTGGTTCTTGGTGTATATCCTCTTCTTGTTCATTTTCTTCTTCCTCTTCACAAACTATGTAAAATAATTTCTTCTCAGCACACTTATGACCTTTAGTGTATTTTCTATCACAACTATAGAAAAGACTTTTTGCTCTTTTTTCTTCCAGTTTTTGTCATGTCAACCTTGTAGGTTGTGGAAATCTAGGTGTAGCAACGCTTCCTTCTTTATAGAAGTGAGTGGTAGGCTTCCTTGTCGCCATAATTTTACATTCAATTTTTCTTGCCAACCTGAATGCCTTCTCCAATGAATCAGGTTCCAAAATGAAAAGTTCATGTTGGATGTTATCCTTTAAAGTGCTTATGAAGAGATCAATCATGTGTTCCTCTGGAATATCAGTTACCCTTATATTCAATTTTTGGAAGTCCTCAATGTGCTCCCCCACTAAGCCCTTTTGTTTGAGATTTATAAATTGGCTAAGGAAGGTGTTGCTCTTTGTATCCTCATAATGTGCTATCATTTCCTCCATAAAAAATTGACCAAGCGACAATTTTTTTATGGGAGCAAAGCCATCGATACCATACAAATGTATTTTGTTCTAAATGTAAAGTTGCAATGTCTACCTTTTGTGTGTTTTGCACGTTATGGAGATCAAAATATTGCTCCATCTGTAGTATCCATGTTACAGGATCCTTTCCATCAAACTTCCTCATCTCCATTTTTGGAATATGATGGTCCTTCCCACCAAAATTAGAGTTTATTAAATCATGATTAACATTAATTTTGTTCTCATCATGAGTTTCTTCTACTATCTTTTCACCATTATGAAACATTTCTTGTATTAACTTTGTCAAACATTCCATGTCTACTTTTAGATCCTTATTCATGTTTTCCATGTTGTCTTTCATGTCATCCATCTTAGCTTTCATGCCAGCTTCCATGTCATCCATCTTAGCTTCCACGCCTTTCTTCAAAACTTTCATTTCATTTTTTGTTGCTCTTTGCGAGAGCAAAATTTGGTGCACTTGCTCTTGTAATTTTGATAGATCATGTTGCAATTCTTCTTCTTCATGATTCATAGTAGAGCCTTCTGAAGGCTTAATGGGTGTGGAATTATTTTTACGGGGCATATTTTAGAACCCAATACTGATATCTAATCTAAAATATGCCCTTGGAATCAATTCAAATTGATTCTTCAAGACTTATGCAATTCGGAAAAAAATACACACATTTTTCTTGCATTTGAGGAGCTCGATATTGAAATTGGATTATCTCTTTCATTGCAGCACCTAAATATTTGAGTTTTAGTATCAAAATAGCCCTCTAAATTATTTTTCGAATGCCATAGGTGTGACCTAATTTGGATTCTCCAAGAAAGATTTGTGTCCAATCTACCACAATGTCCTAATTATGGACTGGTACAATAGAGTGAAATTGTACGACTTTCCACGTGTCACTGTTTTCTCCTTCAGCTCTGAAATTGATAGCCAAGAAACTAACATCTGTGTAATTGTGACCACTTTTTACAGCACTCCAATCCAATGCACATAGAGAGAGTTATGAATATTTTCCCACAATCACCTATTTGAGATGAAATTCGGGAGCCTGAAAAAGAAGTACCTTCCACAGATCATATTTCCAAAAATATTATGAACCAAGCTATGAATTTTTTTGAAGATTTTCCTCAGGATTTTGGATTCGCACCCTAAAAGTTTCAGATTCTGAACCTTCGTATAAAACAAGTTATAGCGAAAATGTCACAATGACCTGTTTAAAGCAGCGAAACCCTAGAATCCAAAGCTCTGATACCAAATGTTGTGTAACCAGCTCCAAAAATAGAAGAAAAGAGATATCAAAACCTTAGAAATAAGCCACTTCAAGGGGGAAACCTCCAATACATTACATAAATGAACAATTCTTGGATGATACAATTTACAAAACCTCCTTTCTATATATAGGAGTCCATGGGGCCATAATGTAATCCTAGTGGGGCCACAATGTAATCCTAGCCGACCTAACAATAATAATTTAAGGGCACAATAATAACAATATGAGGGTTACAAGGGTACAATAATAACAATAAGGGGGTTACACTAACAACAATAAGGGACTATACTAGTAATATAGGGACCTAACATGCCCCTCTCCTTCAAAAAGTGTTGTCCTCAATGCTTGAGTAGCTTTGGGTGCTTCTGTATAAAATTCTCATCCTCCCATGTAGAATCTTCAGTGGGTAAGTTCTTCCACTTGATGAGATACTCTGAAATTGATCGATTCCGTAGCTGTCGAGTTCTTGTTTCCATGACCGCTTCAGGTTCCAATATGTTTTTTCCTTCCTCATCAAGTTCTGGCAATATTGTTTGAACTGGAAGATTTTCACCTATAACCTTCTTTAAGCATGAAACATGGAAAACTGGATGTACTCGCGAAGAAGCAGGAAGCTCCAATTTGTATGCCATAGTACCAATCTTTTGCAACACCTTGTAAGGACCATAGTACTTTGGCGATAATTTATTATCCTTCTTAGCTTGCTTGAGGGAATTTTTTTTGTATGGTTGTAGCCGTAAAAATACCCAATCTCCTACATCAAAAATTCTCTCGCTGCGATGTTGATCTGCCTGTTGTTTCATTCGGTTTTGTGCCAAATTTAGGTTATCCTTTAAGAGTTGGAGAACTTCTTGCTGATGCTCGATGTGATCTTCCACTGCTTGAACCTTCGAATTTTCCTTTAAATATGATGTGATGGATGGTGGATGATATAAATAAAGTGCCATAAATGGGGTCATGTTTGCTATAGTATGAAAGGAAGTTTTATACCACCATTCAGCGAGAGGTAACCACCTGACCCATTGTGTTTGTTTATCAGATAAAAAAAAACGAAGATATCCTTCCAAACATTTATTTACTATCTCAGTTTGACCATCAGATTGAGGATGATAAGATGAGCTATGAGTTAATTGAGTACCCAAACAAGAAAATAACTTCGTCCAAAAATTTCCAGTAAAAATGGGATCTCTGTCGCTCACAATAACCCTTGGGCTTCCATGTAGCTTTTGAATTCTGTCCATAAATGTAGTAACAACTGTACTTGCTTTAAATGGATGAGATAATGCACAAAAGTGTGCATACTTGGTAAGTCTATCAACTACCACCATGATGACACTCTTTCCTTCGGACTTAGGTAAACCTGTGATAAAATCCATTGAGATCTCCTCCCAACGTTGACTTGGAATGGATAAAGGTTGTAGAAGTCCCGGGGTCTTAATTGTTTC
Source organism: Pinus albicaulis (assembly GCA_034641835.2). NCBI lineage: Eukaryota > Viridiplantae > Streptophyta > Pinopsida > Pinales > Pinaceae > Pinus > Pinus albicaulis. The sequence goes on from CM076580.1 coordinate 1,330,494,730, forward strand.
CACTTTATTCTGCTGGCAAACCAAACATTCCGCCACAAACTTTTGAATATCAGATTTAAGGCCATCCCCAAAAAATTCTTTCTTCACCCTGTGGTAAGTTTTTAAAAATCCTGAGTGTCCTCCTAAAGGAGAAGTGTGCAATTCCAGAAGAATATTTTGTTTTAGTTGGGAATTCTTACAAAGATATAAGAAATCTTTGTACCATAAGGAATCATTTTTCCAACTAAATGTATCAGATGTACTAGGATCTTGCTGCAACTTTTGAATGAGTGTCCATACATCTTTTTCCTTGTTCCATTCATCTCTTGCTTCGGTTATCCAATCTGGTTGGATAATAGAAATGGCACAAAGCAATGCTTCCACCTCTTCATTCTTTCTTGAGAGTGCATCTGCAACAACATTAAGCTTTCCTTTTTTGTATATTATTTCAAAGTCATAACCCAACATATTTGTGACCCATTTTTGTTCCTCTTCAGAAGATAGTCTTTATTCCAAAAAGTGTTTAAGACTATCATGATCAATTTTTACCTTGAAGTGTCTCCCCATTAGGTAAGTTCGCCATTTCTTTAGTGCATGCAGTATTGCTAACATTTCCTTATCATAAATAGGTTTCTGTAAATACTTTCCTTTTATTCAACGGCTTTCAAAAGTAATGGGTTTTCTTTCTTGCATTAAAATAGCACCAATTCCATTTCCTCGGGCATCACATTCCATAATAAAGGTTTTTGTGAAGTCTGGCATAGCTAAGACTGGTGCTTGACACATTGCCTCTTTGAGATGGTAAAAGGCCTTAGTTTCTTCAAGAGTCCATGAAAATGAATATTTCTTCAATAATGTTGTTAGAGGTGCTGCTATTCTCCTATAATTCTTAAAAAACTTGCGATAATACCCTGTTAACCCGAGAAATCCTCGCAACTACTTTATGGTTGTGGGGAATTTCCATTCCTTAATGGCTTTAATTTTGTTAGGGTCCACCTTAACACCCTCGTGAGATAAAATATGACCCAGATATTCCACCTCTTGTACTCCAAAGAAACATTTGGATGTTTTGGCATATAATTGTTTCTCCTTCCATAGTTTTAGCACCCTCTCAACATGTTCAACATGTTCCTTCCAAGACCTGTTGTAGATTAGTATATCATCAAAAAATACTAGTAGAAATTTTCTGAGGAAGGGTTTGAAACTGGAATTCATCAACCCTTGAAATGTGGAAGGTGCATTGGTAAGGCCAAAAGGCATGACCAAAAATTCATAATGACCATCATGTGTTCGAAATGATGTTTTTGGAATATCTTCAGTCTTCATTCTAATTTGATGATATCTTGAATGAAGATCCAACTTGGTAAAATAAATTGCTCCATGTAATTCATCCAATAATTCATCAATCACAGGAATGGGAAATTTATCTTTAATGGTGAGCTTATTGTTCTCCCTATAATCTGGACACATTCACCAGGATCCATCCTTCTTGTGTACCAATACTACAAGAGAAGAGAAAGAACTTTGACTAGGTTGAATTATACCCGCCTCTAACATTTCTGCAATTATACATTCAATTTCACTCTTTTGGACACAAGGATATCTATAAGGCCTGATGTTTGGAGGAACACTTCCTGGAATCAAATGAATAGCATGATCATGATCATGAATAGGTGGGAGTCCTTTGGGATTTTCAAACACCTTGGAATGATTGTCCAAGACTTGTTGGAGGTCTGCAGAAACAGATGATTTTGATGTTGGAACTTCTAGTGAGCATAATTGTGCAATTACGCCTCATTGTTCTTTATTTAGAAGATTTGTCATGAGATTAGAGCTTATTATATTTCCCATATTACACGCAATACCTCGTGATTCGACTTCCTTTCCTTCTGAAAAAAATTTCAAGAAAAGTTCTTGAAAATTAAAAGCTACCATCCCCAAAGATTGTAACCATTGTACTCCTAGTACAACATTAGCACCTCCCATAGGAATGGAAAGCATTGGAATAGTAAATACATATTCCCCCATGGTTAGCTTGATATTATGGCATTTTCCAGAGCAATTTATAGTTCCTCCATTTGCCACCATCACTTGACATTCTGGTGTTGGGTATAGGAAAAAATTTAATTCCTTGGCTACCTTACAATGAATAAAATTATGGGTGCTACCTGAATCAATCAACACTATTACCTTTTTCTTCTTGATATGTCCTTCTATCTTGAGAGTTTGAGGAGTGGTAATTCTTGCCAGTGCATTACACGATATGGTCAAATTCATTTCTTCCCCTTCTATGGCAGGTTCCTGGTGTATATCCTCTTCTTGTTCATTTTCTTCTTCCTCTTCATAATCTATGTAAAATAATTTCTTCTAAGCACACTTATGACCTTTAGTGTATTTTCTATCGCAACTGTAGCAAAGCACTTTTTCTCTTTTTTCTTCCAATTGTTGTGGTGTCAACCTTGTAGGTTGTGGAAACCTAGGCATAGCAACACTTCCTTCTTTATAGAACTGAGTGGTAGGCTTCCTTGTTGCCATAATTTTACATTCAATTTTTCTTGCCAAACTGAATGCCTTCTCCAATGAATCAGGTTCAAAAATGAAAAATTCATGTTGGATGTTATCCTTTAAAGTGCTTTCGAAGAGATAAATCTTGTGTTCCTCTCAAATATCAGTTACCCTTATATTCAATTTTTTGAAGTCCTCAATGTGCTCCCCCACTAAGCCCTCTGTTTGAGATTTATCAATTGGCTAAAGAAGGTGTTGCTCTTTGTATCCTCATAATGTGCTGTCATTTCCTCTGTAAAAAATTGACCAAGTGACAATTTTTTTATGGGAGCAAAGCCATTGCTACTATACAAATGTATTTTGTTCTAAATGTAAATTTGCAATGCGTACCTTTTGTGTGTTTTGCATGTTATGGAGATCAAAATATTGCTCCATCTATAGTATTCATGTTATAGGATCCTTTCCATCAAACTTCCTCATCTCCATTTTTGGAATATGGTGGTTCTTCCCGCCAACATTAGAATTTATGAAATCACAATTAACATTTATTTTGTTCTCATCACGAGTTTCTTCTACTATCTTTTCACCATTATGAAACATTTCTTCTATCAACTTTGTCAAACCTTCCATGTTTGCTTTTAGAACCATATTCATGTTTTCCATGTTGTCTTTCATGTCATCCATCTTAGCTTCCATGCCAGCTTCCATGCCATCCATCTTAGCTTCCACGCCTTTCTTCAAAACTTCCATTTCATTTTTTGTTGCTCTTTGCGAGAGTGAAATTTGGTGCACTTGCTCTTGTAATTTTGATAGATCATGTTGCAGTTCTTCATCTTCATGAGTCATAGTACAACCTTCTGAAGGCTTAATGGCTGTTGAATTATTTTTACGGGGCATCTTTCAGAACCCAATACTGATATATATTCTACAATATGCCTTTGGAATCAATTCAAATTGATTCTTTAAACAAGACTTGTGCAATTCAGAAAAAAAATACACACCTTTTTCTTGCTTTTGAGGAGGTCAATATTGAAATTGGATTATCTATGTCATTGCAGCACTTCAATATTGGAATTTTGGTACCAACGTAGCCCTATGAATTCTTTTTCTAATACCACAGGTCTGACCTGATTTGGATTCTCCAAGAAAAAGTTGTGTCCAATCACCCACAATGACCTAATTATAGACTGGTTCAGTAGAGCGAACTTGTACGACTTGCCACGTGTCACTACTTCATCCTTTGGCTATGAAATTGATAGCCAAGAAACTATAGTCTGCGTGATTGCGACCACATTTTATAGCAATCGAATCCGATGCTCAGAGAGAGAGTTATGAATATTTTCCCACGATCACCTCTTTCAAATGAAATTCAGGAGCCTGAAAAAGCACTACATTCCACAGATCATATCTCCGAAAATATTGCGAACCAAGCTCTGAAATTTTTTGACACGTTTCCTCAAGATTTCGGCTTTGCACCCTAAAAAATTCAAATTCTGAACCTTCATAGGAAATAAGTTATAGTGCAAATGCCACGATGACCTGTTTAGAATAGCGAAACCCTATAATCTAAAGCTCTAATACCAAATATTGTGTAATCAGCTCCAAAAATAGAAAAAAAGAGATATCAACGCCTTCTAAATAAGCCACTTCGAGGGGGAAACCTCCAATACATTACATAAATGAACAATTCTTGGATGATACAATTTACAAAACCTCCTTTCTATATATAGGAGTTGATGGGGCCATAATGTAATCCTAGTGGGGCCACAATGTAATCCTAGATGCCATAACAATAATAATTTAAGGGCACAATAATAACAATATGGGAGTTACAAAGGTACAATAATAACAATAAAGGGGTTACACTAACAATAATAAGGGACTATACTAGTAATATAGGGACCTAACATGCCCCTCTCCTTCAAAAAAGTGTTGTCCTCAATACTTGAGTAGCTTTGGCTGTTTCTATATAAAATTCTCATCCTCCCATGTAGAATCTTCTATGGGTAAGTTCTTCCACTTGATGAGATACTCTGAAATTGATCGATTCCATAGCTGTCGAGTTCTTTCTTCCATGACCACTTCAGGTTCCAATATGATTTTTCCTTCCTCATTAAGTTCTCGAAATATTTTTTGAACTAGAATATTTTCACCTATAACCTTCTTTAAGCATGAAACATGGAAAACTGGATGCACTCGCGAAGAAGCAGGAAGCTCCAATTTGTATTGCATAATACCAATATTTTGCAACACTTTGTAATACCATAGTACTTTGACAATAATTTATTATCCTTCTTAGCCTGCTTGAGGGACATTTGTTTGTATGGTTGTAGCCATAAAAATACCCAATCTCCTACATAAAAAATTCTCTCACTGCGATCTTGATCTGCCTGTTGTTTCATTCGGTTTTGTGCCAAATTGAGGTTATCCTTTAAGAGTTGGAGAACTTCTTGTTGATGCTCGATGTGATCTTCCACTGCTTGAACCTTCAAATTTTCCCTTAAATATGATGTGATGGACGGTGGATGATATCCATAAAGTTCCATAAATGGGGTCATTTTTGATGCATTATGGAAGGAAGTGTTATACCACCATTTAGCGAGAGGTAACCACATGACCCATTGTGTTTGTTTATCAGATACAAAAAAACGAAGATATCCTTCCAAAAATGTATTTACTATCTCAGTTTGACCATCAGATTGAGGATGATAAGATTATCTATGAGCTAATTGAGTACCCAAACAAGAAAATAACTTCGTCCAAAAATTTCCAATAAAAATGGGATCTCTGTCGCTCACAATAACCCTTGGGCTTCCATGTAGCTTTTGAATTGTGTTCATAAATGTAGTAGTAACTGTACTTGCTTTAAATGGATGAGATAATGCACAAAAGTGTGCATACCTAGTAAGTCTATCAAATACCACCATGATGAAACTCTTTCCTTCGGACTCAAGTAAACATGTGATAAAATCCATTGAAATCTCCTCCCAACGTTGACTTGGAATGGATAAAGGTTGTAAAAGTCCCGGGGTCTGAATTGTCTGAACTTTATTCTGCTGGCAAACCAAACATCCTGCCACAAAATTTTGAATATCAGATTTAAGGCCATCCCAAAAAAATTCTTTCTTCACCCTGTGGTAAGTTTTTAAAAATCCTTAGTGTCCTCCTAAAGGAGAAGTGTACAGTTCCAAAAGAATCCTTTGTTTTAGTTGGGAATTCTTACAAATATATAAGTGATCTTTGTACCATAAGGAATAATTTTCCCAACTAAATGTATCAGATGTACTAAGATCTTGCTGCAAATTTTGAATGAGTGTCCATACATGTTTGTCCTTCTTCCATTCATCTCTTGCTTCGGTTATCCAATCTGGTTGGATAATAGAAATGGCATCAAGCAATGCTTCCACCTCTTCATTCTTTCTTGGGAGTGCATCTGCAACAACATTAAGCTTTCCTTTTTTGTAGATTATTTCAAAGTCATAACCCAACATCTTTGTGACCCATTTTTGCTGCTCTTCAGAAGATCGTCTCTGTTATGAAAAGTGTTTAAGACTATCATGATTGGTTTTTACCTTGAAGTGTCTTCCCATTAGGTAAGTTCACCATTTCTTTAGTGCATGCAGTATTGCTAACATTTTCTTCTCATAAATAGGTTTCTGTAAATACTTTCCTTTTATTGGATGGCTTTCAAAAGCAATGGGTCTTCCTTCCTGCATTAAAATAGCACCAATTCCATTTCCCTAGGCATCACAATCCACAATCAAGGTTTTTTTGAAGTCTGGCATAGCTAAGACTGGTGCTCGACACATTGCCTCTTTAAGATGGTCAAAGGCCTTAGTTGCTTCAGGAGTCCATGAAAATGCATCTTTCTTCAATAATGTTGTTTGAGGTGCTACTATTCTCCCATAATTCTTAAAAAACTTGCGATAATACCCTGTTAACCCAAGAAATCCTCACAACTAATTTATGGTTGTGGGTACTTTCCATTCCTTAATGGCTTTAATTTTGTTAGGGTCCACCTTAACAAAATATTCCACCTCTTGTACTCCAAAGAAACATTTGGGAGCTAATCTCACCCATATATTCCACCTCTTGTACTCCAAAGAAACATTTGGGTGTTTTTGCATATAATTGTTTCTCCTTCAATAGTTTGAGCACCCTCTCAACATGTTCAACATGATCCTTCCAAGACCTATTGCAGATTAGTATATCATCAAAAAATACTAGCACAAATTTTCTAAGGAAGGGTTTGAAAATGGAATTCATCAACCCTTGAAATGTAGAAGGTGCATTGGTAAGGCCAAAAGGCATGACCAAAAATTCATAATGACCCTCATGAGTTCGAAATGCTGTTTTTGGAATATCTTCAGTCTTCATTCTAATTTGATGATATCCTGAACAAAGATCCAACTTGGTAAAATAAATTGCTCCATGTAATTCATCCAATAATTAATCAATCACAGGAATGGGAAATTTATCTTTAATTTTGAGATTATTGAGCTCTCTATAATATGAACACATTCGCCAGGATCCATCCTTCTTGTGTACCAATACTACAGGAGAAGAGAAAAAACTTTGACTAGGTTGAATTATACCCGCCTCTAACATTTCTGCAATCATACAATAAATTTCACTCTTTTCGACATAAGGATATATATATGGCCTGATGTTTGTAGGAACACTTCCTGGAATCAAATGAATAGCAGGATCATGATCATGAATAGGGTGGAGTCATTTTGGAGTTTCAAACACCTTGGAATGATTGTCCAAGACTTGTTGGAGATCTGCAGAAATAGATGATTTTGATGTTGGAACTTCTAGTGAGCATAATTGTGCAATTACGCCTCGTTGTTCTTTATTTAGAATCTCCGTCATGACATTAGAGCTTATTATATTTCACGGATTCCCCGCAATACCTCGTGATTCAAATTCCTTTCCTTCTGAAAAAAATTTCAAGAAAAGTTCTTGAAAATTAAAAGCTACCGTCCCCAAAGATTGTAACCATTGTACTCCTAGTACAACATTAGCACCTCCAATAGGAATGGAAAGCATTGGACTAGTAAATACATATTACCCCATGGTTAGCTTTATATTATGACATTTTCCAGAGAAATTTATAGTTCCTCCATTTTCAACCATCACTTGACATTCTGGTGCTAGGTATAGGAAACAATTTAATTCCTTGGCTACCTTACAATGAATAAAATTATGGGTGCTACGTGAATCAATCAACACTATTACCTTTTTCTTCTTGATATGTCCTTCTATCTTGAGAGTTTGAGGAGTGGTAATTCCTGCCAGTGCATTACACGATATGGTCATATTCATTTCTTCCTCTTCTAGAGCTGGTTCCTGGTGTATATCCTCTTCTTGTTCATTTTCTTCTTCCTCTTCACAATCTATGTAAAATAATTTCTTCTCAGCACACTTATGACCTTTAGTGTATTTGTTATCACAACTGTAGCAAATCCCTTTTTCTCTTTTTTCTTCCAATTGTTGTGGTTTCAACCTTCTAGGTTGTGGAAATCTAGGCGTAGCAACACTTCCTTCTTTATAGAATTGAGTGGTAGGCTTCCTTGTCGCCATTATTTTACATTCAAATTTTCTTGCCAACCTAAATGCCTTCTCCAATGAATCCGGTTCCAAAACACGAACTTCATGTTGGATGTTATCCTTTAAAGTGCCTATGAAGAGATCGATCCTGTGTTCCTCTGGAATATCAGTTACCCTTATATTCAATTTTTGGAAGTCCTCAATGTGCTGCCCCACTAAACCCTTTTGTTTGAGATTTATGAATTGGCTAAAGAAGGTGTTGCTCTTTGTATCCTCATAATGTGCTATCATTTCCTCCGTAAAAATTGACCAAGTGACAATTTTTTTACGGGAGCAAAGCCATCGATACCATAAAAATGTATTTTTTTCTAAATGTAAAGTTGCAATGCATACCTTTTGTGTGTTTTGCACATTATGGAGATCAAAATATTGCTCCATCTGTAGTATCCATGTTACAGGATCCTTTCCATCAAACTTCCTCATCTCCATTTTTGGAATATGGTGGTTCCTCCCGCCAACATTAGAGTTTATGAAATCATGATTAACATTTATTTTGTTCTCATCATGAGTTTCTTCTACTATCTTTTCACCATTATGAAACATTTCTTGTATCAACTTTGTCAAACCTTCCATGTCTTCTTTTAGATCCTTCTTCATGTTTTCCATGTTGTCTTTCATGTCATCCATCTTAGCTTCCATTCTAGCTTCCACACCTTTCTTCAAAACTTCCATTTCATTTTTTGTTGCTCTTTGCGAGAGCGAAATTTGGTGCACTTGCTCTTGTAATTTTGATAGATCATGTTGCAATTCTTCATCTTCATGAGTCATAGTAGAGCCTTCTGAAGGTTTAATGGGTGTTGAATTATTTTTACGGGGCATATTTTAGAACCCAATACTGATATCTATTCTACAATATGCCCTTGGAATCAATTCAAATTGATTCTTCAAACAAGACTTATGCAATTCGCAAAAAAAATACACACCTTTTTTTTGCTTTTGAGGAGATCGATATTGAAATTGGATTATATCTGTAATTGAAGCACTTCAATATTTGAATTTTGGTACTGATGTAGCACTCTAAATTATCTTTCGAATGCCATAGGTTTGACTTGATTTGGATTCTCCAAGACAAAGTTGTGTCCAATCTCCCACAATGACCGAATTATGGACTGGTTCAGTACAACAAACTTGTATGACTTGCCACGTGTTATTGTTTCATCCTTCGTGAAATTGATTGCCAAGAAACTATAGTTTGTGTAATTGTGACCAATTTTTATGGCACTCAGATTCGATGCTCATAGAGAGAGTTATGAATCTTTTCCCACGATCACCTCTTTGAGATGAAATTCGGGAGCCTGAAAAAGCACTACCTTCCACAGATCATATCTCCGAAAATATTCTGAACCAAGCTCTAAATTGTTTTGAAAAAGTTTCCACTAATATTTCGGTTTCGCACACTAAAATTTCAGATTATGAACCTTCATAGAAAAGAAGTTATAGCACAAATGCCACAATGACCTATTTAAATGACCGAAACCCTAGAATCCAAAGCTCTAATACCAAATGTGTGTGTAACTAGCTCCAAAAATAGAAAAAAGAGATATCAACGCCTTAGAAATAAGCCACTTCGAGGGGGCAACCTCCAATACATTACATAAATGAACAATTCTTGGATGATACAAATGAACAAAACCTCCTTCTATATATAGGAGTCCATGGGGCCACAATATAATCCTAGTGGGGCCACAATGTAATCTAGCCGACCTAATAATAATAATGTAAGGGCACAATAATAACAATATGGGGGTTACAGGGGTACAACAATAAAAATAAGTGGGGCTACACTAACATAATAAGGGACTATACTAGTAATATAGGGACCCTAACCAGCTCCAAAAATAGAAGAAAAGAGATATCAACGCCTTAGAAATAAGGCACTTTGAGGGGGAAACCTCCAATACATTACATGAATGAACAATTCTTGGATGATACAAATGACAAAACCTCCTTTCTATATATAGGAGTCCATGGGGCCATACAATGCAGTCCTAGTGGGGCCACAATGTAATCCTAGCCGACCTAACAATAATAATTTAAGGGCACAATAATAACAATATGGGGGTTACAAGGGTACAATAATAACAATAAAGGGGTTACACTCACAAAAATAAGGGACTATACTAGTAATATAGGGACCTAACACTCCCCCTTTGACATCAAGGGCAAAGGAAAAATTAAAACCAAAACAAGGTTTCTCTTCTCTTGTAGAGAGACGAGCTCTATAGATCTGAAGTGCACTAAATTTACCATGCTCCCCCTGAGTTCATGCTAAATATTTAGACATATTTTTCAATGAAGTAGATGACTCTATAACTCAACCAAGTATGACCATTCCAATCACCAAGGACTCATATATACATCAATGATCCAACCATGTGGAATTACATATTTGACTGAACTACCCAACCAAGTCGGTTTACAGATCTTGACTCAACTACCCAACCAAGTGGGTTTACAAATTTCACCAAGTCCTTACATCACTGAATTTAACAATTTTACATCATAGATCTCAACATGACCTTTTCATCAAATTACTTTTTATAAACAAGAACAATGAATCTCAATAATGATATCATACCACAGCAAACACTGAGAATGCCAACAATGCATCCTTTCCCACAGGACAAGTGCTAACCCTTAGCTTGTGCATCCTTAAGACTTTCAACAACAAATCATCAAGGCATATTCATAAAAAATATATTAGAGAATGAATCAGAAATGTAAGAACTGGAACATCACTAGAGATACCCAATAGCACCGCTACTGTTATGAAAATGCTAACACGGCAAAAACCTATACGTGGTTTTATGTATAAAAACTCGCGTATATACGTGACTGTCCTTTATGAAATCCACGTATCCAATTTAATCTTCTAAATTTAAGCAGATCTGATCTTCTGACCAACATAGACAACTTCCAATTTTTTTCTGAGATATTCGAATGCTTCCTTGGGAAGAGGTTTAGTAAATATATTAGCAACTTGTTCTTTGGGGGGAACATATTCCACTTTTACCTTTTTTTCAAGCACTTGTTCACGTAAGAAGTGATACTTGATAGGAATTTGCTTGGTCTTGGAATGCATAAAAGGATTCATTGAGATACTAATGGAACTTGTATTATCACACATAATGGATATGGGAGGTGAAATTTTGATTTGAATCATCAAATTACAAATATGAGTTTTTAAGACCAAAATACCTCAAGAGGGAGATCATATTTTAGAACCATCATAATCCCAAGAATGCATTATTCATAGCAATTCTAAATTCTCCACCTAAGCCTGAGCATCCTAAACATCTTCACCAACCAAAAGCATATTCATCAAGTAGATAATCAAAATTTAAAATCATATTAGCAGATATAACCATCATCATCAGATCCAGAAATTTATTACTGTCAGCAGTATATCAAAAAATGTTTTTTTGTGTTTTCCTCACTATTTTTCTTATCAGAAAAACATACGCAACTATCTCCAATGGACCTCACGTGTATACACAGCTTTATTTCATGAAACCCATGTATAGAAAGTGAAATACATAAAAAATTCACAGCTTCATCCCCCCCTAAATTTGTTCCACCTGTACCTATTTTCTCTTGTCACATCAGATGCACTGTTAGAAATAAACACAACCATAATTACCAAACCAACCATGAGAATCACCATATATTGGTCCCCCTATGATGATACATTACTGATTCCTATAAAGTATCTCACATCACTCCTGCAGTCATTATGAGAAGTAAACTTTACAAGTGGATGACTACAGTAGGGTCAACATTCCCTACGTTTTGTACTGAGTCTTCTTCTTTTTCAAGCTTTGCTGGAAATTCTCCGATTTCTCAGATCTATTCATCATACTTAATCTACATTCTTTTTCTACATGCCCATATCTATTAGAAGCATAACATCTTATGTGACAACAAAAGGGAGCATAGCGCTCATAATATGTTTTTCTAATCTTTCTTCTATTGCAATCAACTACTTTATGACCAAAGTTTCTACATGAAAAACAAGATCCCTTAAAGAAACTTGAGTACCTGGGAGTTGACTGTCTTTCTGTGTAGTGTCTATCTGTCTTTGACCAAAACAATTTTCTTCTGCACTTGGTTGCAAGATGTCCATAATTATGACATATAAAGAATTCAACATTATTGATACTTTTATATTTAGGAGTGAATGATTTCCTTTTAGAATTCATGATGGTCAATTTCCTTTTTATCTCTTTAAACACTTCAAGTTTTGCATTGATATCCTTTGAATATTTAGAATTTTCTTCTGAACTAGATTCTCCGTTAATAGTTTCATGAAAACCAAGACCAAATTTAATAGTAGGAGACCTTTGACTACTAAAAATATTATCCAGAATCTTAGTACTATCTTCAAACCTCAGGAATTTATCTTTTTCTTCTAATTTACCTTCTAAAACGTTTACCTCAACCTCCAAATTTTGGCACTGCTTCTTCATATTTTCTTCTACCCTCTTTCCTTCTTCTACTTGCTTATTCAAAGTTAGAATTTCTTCTTTCAACTCATTTTCTTTTTCTTCACATGTTTGTAGAAGTTCTTCATTCTTCTTATTTTATTTTCCTAGATCTGCTTTAAGAGAGATGATTTCTGCTTCAAGTCCTTCACTGTGATTAGTTACCTCATCCTGTAGCCTTTGGTACTTGTTTATCTATCCATTCATTCTAGAGATCATATCTTTGTAGATAGATTCCCTCTCATTAAATAATTTTTTGTTCTTCAACTTTAATTTTGAGATTTGCAATTAATGTTTCTAGATCCATAACATTACTTTCATTTTGGTTTTCACTATCTTCACCATTGCATGCACAAGGAAGTGAATCACAAGAACAACAATCAATACCTATTTCATCTTCTTCATTATCTATTGTACATGTTTTCTACGATATATTATTTCTTTGAGTAGCATTCTTCTTTTGCTTCCTTCCCATTCAAATGGATCTCCTTCAAGCAATCAAGCTCCTTGAGAAGAACCTTCTCTGATACCAATTTTTGGGAAAAATACTAAGAGGGGGCCGCGGGGGGTGGAGAATCAATATTTAGAGCTTACTCAAAAATTTTACTTTTTCCTTACTAAATTCCATATGCTACTCTAATGAACCCAACTCATGTATATACGTGGATATCATTAAGAAAAATTGCATATTACCAGAGATATTATTATGCATATAATTCTTTACTTAGATCAGTGCATCATTCATTCATTAGATGTTTAGTAAGCCATACGCATGTGCAGTAAGAACAGAATAAATCATCACACATAAGCAACACACATGAACACCAGGATTTAAGGTGGAAACCCAATTCGGGAGAAAACCACTATTGTTGTTATCTATGTCTTCAATATTTATTATAAAGAAAACTACTTACAATCATGTACTAGCATAGATTCATACCAACACGCAGGCACCCACCTGCAGAAGGCTTCAACCTTATCTCATTCTCCAGCTACTATTGGAAGGGAGCTTTAACCCCATGATCTCGTTTACCAACCACTCCTGGAAAGGAGATACTACCCACTGATCTCTTTTACCAGCTACCACTGGAAGGGAGCTACTACCCCCTCACTGAAGGCTTCCACCCTCAGCACCACCATGGACCATGTTTCAGCAATTTTCATACTGGATCCAATAGCTTCCACACAACACAACTTGTAGGCCTCTTTTCATCAGATTTTCAGACTGGACTCACTCCACACATTTAAGCTCAAAGTACATCAAACTGAAACTTATAACTCCATCAAACCATTCATTGAATCATCAACCAATCAACCAACAACTAATATTTAATCATAATCAACTAGAAGCATAATCAGTATTCAAACGACTCAGATCTGTTTGAAGACATCTTGACAGACAACAGTAATACAACAAAACAAATTAGAGATTTCCTTCTACACAATTCAGCAAAACCCTAGATTCCATACACACTTTTACATCACTGAACCCGCGTATATACGTGCTTTCACAGAGACAAACCTGCGTATATATATGCAACTATTTTAGGAACGACCTTAGATTCCATATGCGCTTTTGTTGAAACTAACCCACGTATATACGCGCTTTTTCTACGACAAACCTGCGTATAGATCTGCAAACATTGTACGGCTGCGCAACTCTTCAGAAAAGACAAAAAGCTCAGATCTTACCCTTCACATTAAAAAAAATTCACCACATCTCAGATCTAAACATTCCATAAACAGATCTAGAAGATATATAGTCATTTCAGGTCTAGGAATCCCGATCCACCATTTTATTCATAGGTGAATTATTAATTCAGATCTATCAATAAACTGCAATCCATTCCTTGCAAATATAATTTAGAGTGAAGTATTCATTCAATACCCATACATGTGTACACTCTTTCACTGTGATCTTCTTCTTCTAGATCACCATTGAGGAAAGTAGATTTAACATCAGACAACATCAACACAACCCTTTATCAACAATCATAAACTTTGCCCAATACTTCAATTAGAACAGTGAAAAAACTGTAACCAAAACTTCAGAATTAACCCAGACTTCACAATAGATATGTAGACACAAACTCAACCTTGAACAGTCATTAATTTAACTAGCATACGCTACTTTTCTTAACTGAAGCCACATACATACGTGCTTTTCTGGACACGAACCTGCGTATGCCTCAGTGCAAACTATTTTTATAACTGGGAAAACCCTAACTGCCATACAAAATTTTCATGAATTGAACCCACATATATACGCGCTTTTACTGAGACCAAATAGCGTATAGATCCGTAAATGTATATTTTGCATAACAGACCAGATCTATAAAACTTACCCAGATTTCTTCATTTTCTTCAGCAGAATTGCACTAGTTCTTCATCATTTCTTCAGTAGATCATACTAGAGATTCATCATCTTTAGATCTAGAGATCTTGAACCATCATTATATCCACGGGTGCATCATAGATTCATATCTACCAATTAAAAACAAAGTTCATCCATGCAAATATTCCTTAGAGAGTTTTTATTTATTAACAAACCTTACTCATGCACACCTTGTACTATGATCTTCTTCTCCTTAAATAGATTTAGCTTTTACCAATACCATGAGACAAAACCACTCAATTGCTGATGGTAATCCTAGACAGAATCAAATAAATAATACAATGCTCAATACTATGGGCGAATACCATGGTAAAGCCCCCTGGTATTATAAATTTGGAGCGCAAAAGGCATACCCGACTTGGAGTGTTCATTTCCACATGTATACGCAACTTCTCTTCATAAAAACTACATATATGCTAACCCTGAATGTATGCATAGGTTTCCTTCACAAAATTAGTATATACATTGCATCCATACATGGGTTGCGTTCACAAAAGTAGCGTATACATTGTTACATATTATATTTATCATTTCTTTGGCACTTACTGGAATTCTTTTCTGTGTCACATCTGAACTAATCTGTAGCTACATCATTCATACATCTTTAACACATAGGTTTCTTATCATAGGCAACTCATCAAGTAGGTTTCCATCGAGGACAACTTCATCAAGTGGGTTTCCATCAAGGACAACACATTACATCATATTGCCAACAATCTCCCCCTTTGGACTTGATGGCAACCATGATGGTGTCTGATCAACACAACAGATAGATACATTAATCATAACCATTATTCAAACACCATGATGCTCTCCCCCTTTCACATCAAGGGAAAAGGAAGGATCTAAACCAAAACAAGGTTTCTCTTCCCTTATAGAGAGATGAGCTCTGTAGATCTGAAGTGCACTGAATTTACCATGCTCCCCCTGAGTTCATGTTGAATCTTTAGAAATATTTTTCAATGAAGTACATTACTCTATAACTCAACCAAGTATGACCATTCCTATCACCAAGGACTCATACTTACATCAATGATCCAACCATTTGGAATTACATATTTTACTGAACTACCCAACCAAGTGGGTTTACAAATTTTGAATCAACTACCCAACCAAGTGGGTTTACAAATTTGACCAAGTCCTTACATAACTCAATATAACAATTTTACATCATAGGTCTCAACATGAACTTTTCATCAAATGACTTTTAATAAACATGACCAATGAATCTCAATCATGAGATTAGACCACAAAAAACACTTAGAATGCCAACAATGCATCCTTTCCCATATGACAAGTGCTCCCCATTAGCTTGTGCATCTTGAACACTTTCAACAGCAAATCATCAAGGCATCTTCATCAAAAATATATTAGGGAATGAATCATAAATGTAAGAACTGGAACATCACCAGAGATACCCAATAGCACTGCAACTGTTCTGAAAATGATGACCTAGAAAAATCCCATATGCGGTTTTATGTATATAAAATCGTGTATATATGCAATTGTCCTATATGAAATCTGCGCATCCAATTTAATCTTCTGAGTTTAAGAAAACTTGATCTTCTGACCAGCAGAGACAACTTCCAGCTTTTTTCTGAGATATTCGAATGCTTCCCTGGGAAGAGGTTTAGTAAATATATCAACAAATTGTTCTTTGGAGGGAACACATTCCAATTTCACGTTTTGTTCAAGCACTTGTTCACTTAAGAAGTGATACTTGATAGGAATGTGCTTGGTCTTGGAATGCATAACAAGATTCGTTGAGATACTGATGGCACTTGTATTATTACACATAATGGATATGGGAGGTGAACATTTGATTTGAATCATCAAACTACAGATATGAATTTTTAAGACCAAAAGACCTCAAGAGAGTGATCATATTTCAGAACCATCATAATGCCAACAATGCATTATTCACAGCAAGGCTAAATTCTCCCCATAAGCCTGAGCATCCTAAACATCCTCACCAACCAAAAGCATCTTCATCAAGTAGATAATCAAAACTTAAAATCATATCAGCAGATATAACCATCAACATCAGATCAAGAAATTGATTACTGTCAGCAGTATATTAGAAAATGTCTTTTTTGTGTCTTTGTCACTGTTTTTCTTATCAGAAAAACATATGCAACTGTTTCCAATGGAACTCATATGTATACGTGACTTTAGTTCATGAAACCCACGTATAGAAAGTGAAATACAGAAAAATTTCACAATTCCATCTCCTCTGAATTTGTACCTCCTGTACTTGTCTTCTCTTGTCACATCAGATGCACTGTTAGAAATAAACGAAACCATAATTACCAAACCATCCATGAGAATAACCATATATTTCTCCCCTTGTGATGATACATTACTGATTCCTATAATGTATCTCACATCACTCCTACAGTCATTATGAGAAGTAAACTTTATAAGTGGATGACTACAGTAGGGTCAACATTCCCTACATTTTTGAATGAATCTTCTTCTTTTTCTAGCTTTGCTGGAAATTCTCCAATTTCTTAGATCTGTTCATCGTACTTAATCTGAATTCTTTTTATACATGCCCATACTTGTTACAAGCATAACATCTTATGTGACCAGAAAAGGGAGCATAGGGATCATAATATGTTTTTCTAATCTTTCTTTTATTGCAATCAACTTCTTTATGACCAAAATTTCTACATGAAAAACAATATCCGTTAAAGAAACATGAGTACCTGGGAGCCGACTGTATTTCTGTGTAGTTTCTATCTGTCTTTGACCGAAACAATTTTCTTCTGCACTTGGCTACAACATGTCCATAATTATGACATATAAAGCATTCAACATTATTAATACTTCTATATTTAGGAGCGAATGATTTCCTCTAAGAGTTCATGATTGTCAGTTGCCTTTTTGTCTCTTAAAACACTTTAGGTTTTGCATTGATATCCTTTGAATATTTAGCATTGTCTTGTGAACTAGATTCTCCTTTAACAGTTTCATGAAAACCAAGACCAAATTTAATAGTAGGAGACCTTTGACTACTAAGAATATTATCCATAATCTTAGTACTATCTTGAAACCTCAAGAATTTATCATTTTCTTCTAATTTACCTTTTAAAATGTTTACCTCAACCTCCAAATTTTGGCACTGCTTCTTCATACTTTCTTCTACCCTCTTTCCTTCTTATACTTGCTTATTCAAAGTTAGAATTTCTTCTTTCAACTCATTTTATTTTTCTTCACATGTTTTTAAAAGTTCTTCATTGTTCTTATTTGATTTTTCTAGAACTTCTTTAAGAGGGATGATTTATGCTTCAAGTCCTTCACTGTGATTGGTTACTTCATCCTACAGCATTTGATACTTATTTATCTGTCCATTCATTCTAGAGATCATATCTTTGTAGATAGATTCCCTCTCATTAAATAATCTTTTTTGATCTTCAACTTTAATTTTGAGATTTGAAATTACTTCTTCTAGATCCATAACATTACTTTCACTTTGGTTTTCACTATATTCACCATTGCATGCACAAGCAACTGAATCAAAAGAGCAAAAATCAATACCTGTTTCATATTCTTCATTTTCTGCTGTACATGTTTTCTGAGATATCTTCTTTCTTTGAGTAGCATTGTTCTTTTGCTTCCTTCCCATTGAGATGGATCTCCTGCAAGCGGTCAAGCTCCTTCAGAAGAGCTTGCTCTGATACCAATTGTTGGGAAAAATACTGAGAGGGGGGGGGGGGGGGGTGGTGAATCAGTATTTACAACTTACTGAAAGCTTTTAATTTTTCCTTACTAAATTCCATATGCAACTTTAATGAACCCAAATCACGTATATACATAGATATCCTTAAGAAAAATTTCATATTACCATGAATCTTATTATGCATATAATTCTTTACTTAGATCAGTGCATCATTCATTCATCAGATGTTTAGTAAGTAGTAAGCATGTGTAGTAAGAATAGAATAAATCATCACACATAAGCAACACACATGAACACCGGGATTTAAGGTGGAAACCCAATTTGGGAGAAAACCACCGTTTTTGTTGTCTTTTTATTTAATATTTATTATAAAGAAAACTACTTACAATCATGTACTGGTGCATATTCATACCAACACGTAGCTACCCACCGACAGAAGGCTGCAACCTTCTCTTGTTCTCCAGGTACAACTGGAAGGGAGTTTCAACCCCCTGATCTTGTTTACCAGCCACTCCTGAAAAGGAGCTACTACCCCCTAATCTCATTTACCAACTACCACTAAAAGGGAGCTACTACCCCCTCACTGAAGGCTTCGACCCTCAGCACCACCATGGACCACGTTTCAAAAATTTCTAGACTGGATCCAATAGCTTCTAGACAATACAACTTGTAGGCCTCTTTTCGTTAGTTTTTCATACTAGAGCCACTCCACACATTTAAGCTCAAAGCACAACAAACTAAAACTTATAACTCCATCAATTCATTCATTTAATCATCAACCAATCAACCAACAGCTGCTCTTTAATCATAATCAATTAGCAGCATAATCAATATCCAAAAAACTCAGATCTGTATGAAGACATCTTGAAAAACAACAATAATACAATAAAATAGATCAGAGATTTCCTTCTCCACAATTCAACAAAACCCTATATTCCATACGCACTTTTACTTCAGCGAACCCGCATATATACGCGATTTCACAGAGACAAACCTGCGTATATATATATATGCAACTATTTCAGAACTAACTTTAGATTCCATACGTGCTTTTGCTGAAACTAACCCGTGTATATATGCGCTTTCGTTGTGAGGAACCTGTGTATAGATCTGCAAACATTGCAGGGTTGCGCAACTCTTTAGAACCGATAAACAGGTCAGATCTTACCCTTCACTTCAGAAAACATTCACCATATCTCATATCTAAACATTCCATAAACATATCTAGAAGATATATAGTCATTTTAGTTCTAGAGATCCTCAT
This sequence comes from Pinus albicaulis, assembly GCA_034641835.2. NCBI lineage: Eukaryota > Viridiplantae > Streptophyta > Pinopsida > Pinales > Pinaceae > Pinus > Pinus albicaulis. The sequence continues at coordinate 1,330,514,649 of CM076580.1, forward strand.
CAATCATTTTATTCATAGGTGCATTATTAATTTAGATCTATCAATAAATTGCAACCCATTCCTTGTAGATATACTTTAGAGTGAAGTATTCATTCAATACCCAGACATATGCACACTCTTTCACTATGATCTTCTTCTTCTAGATCACCATTAAGGAAAGAAGATTTAACATCAAACAACATCAACACAACTCTTTATCAACAATCATAAACTTTGCCCAATACTTCAATTAGAATAGTGAAAACACTGTAACTAGAACTTCAGAAATAACCCAGAGCTCAGAATAGATATGAAGACACAAAATCAACCTTGAATAGTCATTAATTTAACTAGCATACACTACTTTGCTTCACTAAAGTCACGTACATATGTGCTTTTCTGCACACCAACCTGCGTATGCCTCAGTGCATATTGTTTTCATAACTATAGAAAACCCTAACTTCCATATGCGCTTTTCTTGAAGCAAAGCCGCGTATATACGTGCTTTTACTGAGACCAACTAGCGTATAGATATGTAAATGTAAATTTTGTAGAACATACTATATCTATAAAACTTTCCCAGATTTCTTCATTTTCTTCAGCAGACTTGCACTAGTTCTTCATCATTTCTTCAGTAGATCATACTAGAGATTCATCATCTTTAGATCTAGAGATCTTAAACCATCATTATATCCATGGGTGCATCATATATTTAGATCTACCAATTAAAAATAGAGTTCATCCATGCAGATATTCCTTAGAGAATTTTTATTTACTAACAACCCTTACTCATACACACCTTGCACTATGATCTTCTTCTCCTTAAATAGATTTAGCTTTTACCAATACCATGAGTCAAAACCACTCAACTTTTGATGGTAATCCTAGATGGAATCAAATAGATAATACAATGTTCAATACTGTGGGCTAATACCATGGTAATGCCTCTTGGTATTATAATTTTAGAGCGCAAAAGGCATACGCAACTTGGAGCATTCATTTCTGCATGTATACGCAACTTCTCTTCATAAAAGATGTGTATATGCTCACCCTGAATGTATACGCAGGTTGCCTTCACAAAAGTAGCATATAAATTGCATTCATACGCAGGTTGCCTTCACAAAAGTAGCGTATACATTGAGACATATTATATTTATCATTTCTCTGGCACTTACTGGAATTCTTTTCTCTGTCACATCTGCACTAATCTGTAGCTACATCATTCTTACATCTTTAACACATAGGTTGCTTATCATAGGCAACTCATCAAGTAGGTTTCCATCAAGGACAACTTCATCAAGTAGGTTGCCATCAAGGACAACACATTACATCATATTGCCAACAGAGGAAAGTGACCCATTAACTTCAAAAAATTGTTGTAAATTTAAATGTATATGAAAATGAACTCCATTTAAAGATTTTTCCTCTAGGATACTACTATGATGCGGTAATAGGAATGAAAATTGCTAAACAAATGAAAGAAATAAAAATTTCTTAGGCAAATAACTTCTTGTATAGATGATTTAGGAAAAGTTTTAATAGTAAAAGGAAAACCCAAACCAATATTTGTCAGACATATTTCTGTATTAAAATTAAAAATAATAGAAAGGAAAGGCTCTTAAGTGTATGTTGTACAAGTGGAAGAATTCGGACAACATGCAGAAAAAGAGGTTGTACAAAACTTACGAGTGATCCAAGAGTTCAAGGATGTACTCCCAAAAGAAATCCCCCATCTATCCCCTAAAAGGGACATTGATTTTTCAATTGAACTAGTACAAGGAGCCACCCTGGTTTCAAGGGAACCCTATAGAATGAGTATTCCTAAACTACTATAATTGAAACTTTAATTGCAAGTATTGTTAGACAGAGGATAGATTAGACCAACTGTGTCTCCTTGGGGAGCACCTATGTTGTTTGTCAAAAAGAAACATGGCTCATTCAGAATTTGTATAGATCATATATAGTTGAATAACTTAACTATTAAGAATGGATATCCTCTTTTAAGATTAGACGATTTATTTGATCAAGTAAGAGGATATACTATCTTCTCTAAAATTGATTTTAGGACAAGATATCACCAACTCATAATCAATGATGAAGAGATCAACAAAACAACATTCTAAAAGAGATATGGACACTATGAATTTATAGTCGTACCCTTTGGACTTACAAATGCCCCTGCTACATTCATGTGTTTAATGAATAGTGTTCTACATAAATATCTAGGTAAGTCCGTCTTACTGTTCATTGATGACATTTTAGTGTACTCCAAAAATGAAGAAGAAAACAAAGAACATCTCAAGATAGTACTAAAAACAACTAGATAACATCAGTTATATGAAAAACTCAGCAAATGTGAATTTTAAACTTTAGTCTCGGTCATGTGATTTGAAAGGATGGATTAGCAGTAGATCCAAAAAAAAGTACAAGTAATCTCGAATTGGATTGTACCCACAGAAGTACCAACAATACAGTCATTCATGGGTATTCCGGACACTACCATAGGTTTGCTGAAGGATTTTTTGGATTATCCTATCCTATTACTTCATTGCATAAAAATGGAGTTAAGTTTGAGTGGACAACAAAGTGTCAAGTTTTGAACAATTAAAACGGAAATTAACTACTGCCCCCAAATTAACTAGTACCCCCATATTGAAAATTGATGATCCAAAAAAATAATTTTTAGTGTGTACAAATGCTTGTGTAGAAGGACTAGGAGGAGAATTATTGCAAAGAAATTTAGTATTATCTTATGAGTTAAGAAAACTAAAGAAGCATGAACAAAATTATGTTGTGTATGATTTAGAACTAGTTGTTGTTATACATGCATTAAAGATGTCGAGACAATATTTTTTGGGAGAGAAGTTCATATTAATGAAAGATCACATAAAGATTGAAATACTTTTTTACCCAACCAGATATAAATTTTAGACAAGCCCTATGGTTAGCTTTCCTTAGTGATTTATATATGGATATCAAACACATTAAAGGAAAGGAAAACAAAATTTTTTATGCTTTAAGTCGGAATCCTCATAAAATGTTGAAATATGTAGGAAGTAGTGTAAATTTTGATGTAGAAGAGCAGATTCATGGAGTGTTGATGAAATATCAACAATATGTAAACTTGCAAGAGAAATTACATGAAACTGAAGTTGTAGGATATACCATAAACCAACAAGGACTGATTTATTATAAAAAAAGACTGTATATTCCTAATGTGACATCTTTAAAACAAGAAATTTTAGATGAATACCATAAGACACCTTATGCATGTCATCCTGGTTATCAAAAAATGATTTCAGCATTGAGGAAGAACATGTTTTGGCCTGGCATGAAGAAATATGTTTTGGTCTAATTAGTTCAAATGCAAAATATGAGAAATTAGTTACCTATGAGGAGAATTATAACCTAGTACAGGTTGTCGAGGCCGAATTAAGGAAATTATGTTTATATGGAAAAGATGTTTTTCCACGATGAGAGTATGAAACTAAAAATTTATTCTAAGAAATTTACAAAAATGAAATTCAACTCAGAATACTATCCTGATATAAGAAATCAAAATATGAGTTATACTCTGGATATTTTATAGAATTATATTATAAACATATTAAACAAAGAAATGACAGAGTCTTACCATAGCCATAGAAACCGGGGATACGTGCATGAACTGAAGTCATAAGTAAGATAAAAAGAAAAATTGTCATACCTCTGTCTTCATGAAATGCCAAACCTATAAATAAATCTAATTAATTGTATTTGAGGCTAAGAATGTAATTAACATTGTACATACTATAGATAGGAATATCATTTAAATTGAAATTCTTAATTTAGGTTCAAAGGAAAATTAATAAACCTCTGTCAAATATACATGGAAGTAAACTCTAGAGCACTCGATGAAAAACCGAGGATATCCTCTTGAAAGAAATTAAAATCTTACAAATTTTGAAGAAAGTATTTCTATTTGAGATCGAAATACATCAAGAATTTTATAGAAGAATCCTCTATGTTAATGAAACCATGATTCGAGAATATAAATACATAGAAATTTATTATATCGAACTTGTAATTGGGTTTTAGTACGATGGTACTAGAATTGTCAATTGGTTTTCATAAAATTCTACAATGATTGTAATGAAAATTTGATACATTCAAATAAAAAAGCTATACACCGCGAGGGAAGAATGTTTTACAGTTAGCCAAATCGATTTCAGTTAATTAAAAGACTCGTACAATGGAGAAGAGGGGAATTGGAAATTACCGAGTTTGTGTATGAGTAATGAAAATGAGAAATGTTGCATTATGCGAGAATCAGGTTGAATGTGTTAATGATAATGAATTAAAAAGCTTCAATTCCAAAACCTAGTAACAAATGGACATACATTAATCCCATGAAATAATGATTGCTTAGTGGAGGGTTGAAAAGATTTGGGGAAAAATATATTCTAACATCTAACAAAAATTTCTAAACATAGGGATAAAATCCTTCGTCATTCAGAGGAGAAGTTGGATCGATTTGGGGACATCATGTTCTACCATTTGATTTGAATTTCTAAAAGAATGGACTAAAAATATTTGAGAATAAAAAACCCAAAACCAAGAGATTATGTGTTAACAAATAGTTAAAAAAAATTGAAGGCTGAAACCGTACCAAATTTCTGAACGCTGGGATGTGCTGAGACACAATGTATGTAAGGCATAAGAGTAACTTTGCTTTGCCACAAGAAAACCACTAGGAACCAAACTCAAATTCGTGGTTAACTGTAGTGAGATTCCAGAACCTACAATGCAGAAGAAAACGAAATTACACCCATGGATAGAATAACAAATATGAAAATTAAAAATGATTATGTGAATAAAGAGCCATAGAATGATAGAAAATAAATACAATGGGAGACTATACCAATTACCTGAGTAGGTTTGAAGCGTAGAGTATTCCTTGAAATTCGAATGAGGATTTTACTTTGGAGCTCAGATGTTTCCATACTCATAACTAGAGAATTGATAAATGTATAGGAGAGATATATGTGTAACTTTTTCACAAATGAAAAATGATAGAAACCATACCGTAAACCCTAGCATAGTCAATTCAACCTGGAGGGAATATGAATTAATCTACATTGTTGAAACTACAACAGATCAATCCTACAACTGTCTCCATTGTAAACAAGCCCATGTGATGACCAGGTGTCGGAGATACGAAGATTTAATGCCTCGGAAAATAGAAATGATAAGAATTAATGCAAATATAGTTGGTCTCGCAGTTGAGTTTAATGGTCTGACAGTTTTATCTAACCTTATAAATTATCCATATGTTATGTAATACTAACGAAGGATATCTCTAAGTCCATAGGTAGAGTTGTCAATCACCAATGTTATAAATAGATTTAAGGTTATGAAGAAGGGATATGTCATCCGAATCTGGAGGTAAGTATAGGGTGATATACGAACTAGGTAATCGATGTTGCCAATTGAATATATTAGGAATATGATTATTGATATCAATAAGCATATGGAATGGGGTATAGGGAAATATATATTAAATAACAAATTACATATAAGTATTCAAAATTATTTACAAGTATGGGATATAAAATATGGAGAAGTAGGATAACACTTTAGACCAAACATATATAGTTTATGTGAATCACAAAGGTCTGTGAAAATGCATAAGATATATGTATATATATCATAAGTGTTGAGAATATAGTATTTCATATACAGTAGATGTGTTTAATTGTATTGTAAATTCACTATGTACAGAACTATAAATAAATAAATATATATATATATATATATATATATATATATATATATATATATATATATATATATATATATGTTGAGCTAAACTATATATATATTACATAATTCCTAGTACTATAAGGGTATGAAATAATATTATAAATGTATACATTCATTGATATTGAAATTAAATGAAACGTATACAAGTTGAATTAAGGATGACGCCTTGGTGAATTAAAGGTAATAAATGTCCTTCAACACATTCACGGGTACGAATGAAGTTACTGATAAATTAGGGATGAGAGAAATATAAGAACAAAAATAAAGTTCACCAGTGAAAATCTATAAGATTGTACTATTCCGATAATATTTAAGGTTGTAAGTGTCGGAAAAGAAGTATGAAATACTATAAATAGAAAAAAAATTGAATAACTGGAGTTGTTACATAAGGGCTCAAAATACCAACAAGTGGTATCACAAATTTTTTATGAGGACCATTAAGTGTAGTTGTTAAGTATGTCTACCATTCAAGGTCAGAAGAGAATTCAATGGCATCATACAACACTAACACTCAAACTTTGCAATTGATCATGCCAATAGTGCCACAATGACCTCGCCTTCGAGCAAGGTCACATATCCGCTTCTCAGAGCTTCAAGACATAGTCTTTTGAAACCCATACCAAATCGATCAAGGCTAATGGAGTTTGATCTAGCTCTGATACCACTGTTATAGAGTCTGGAGAATTCGATGATGAAATTGTTGGATTCTTGAATTAATTTATTAATCATTGAGGTAACATTTATACTTGAAAGAGACAGTTAGGTTTCCATAGCTGCAAGTACCTAATCTATAACAATATACAAAAAACCATGAAGGATTACACCAACTTTTATAAATGATGTACTTTTGGGAGGTAGAGTTAATTGGTTAGTAAGTGTGAGAGACATGAGATAGTCATTGTGAGGTAAGTAGCACAAAGGGAAAGAAGAAGAGGAGCTTATATGAAGCGTATTTGAAGAGAAGGAAGAGACAAGAAATGGAGGTATCTAGAGTTAAAGACCAAGTAAGCCAACATGTTGAAATTTGTATGTATCATGTTGAAGCCTCCAAATAGACGTAGGAGCTTCCAACCAAGTTGTAGCTCGCAGAAGTGAAATGAGATAAGAGCCTTGTATAGGTAGAAGGTTGAAGAAAATTAATGTAAGAGCTAGTAGGAGCTTATGAGCAAGTTGTAGCTTTCAAAATAATAGAGAGGTAGAAGGTTGACGAAAATTAATGTAAGAGGTAGTAAGAGCTTCCAAGCAATTTGTAGCTTTTAAAATAATAGAGAGGTTGGCGCCACCAAAAGCTAATGTAATGGAGAAAATAAGACCTTGCCTTTACATCACAATATCATTTTTTTTTTGTTTTCTCTCTTTATAAATTTCGACTTATATTTGGTGCCCACATATAATTTCTTTTATGTATATCTCTTATGTTGTGACTTAAATGTTGCTTACATATTAATTCTACTATTTGTATGAAGTATTGATGCTCATCTAAAAATTTAAATACATATAAAATAAAACGTGACTAACAAATTTAATACTGTTTACCTATTAAATTTGCTATTTATATAAAGTATTGTGACTCATCTATTAATTTAGATAAATATTAAAAAGAATGTAAACATAAAATTTGATGTCCACGAATACAATAGTATTGTGGCTCATCTATTAATTTAGATAAATATTAAAAAGAATGTAAACATAAAATTTGATGTCCACGAATACAATAGTATTGTGGCTCATTTATTAATTTAGATAAATATTAAAATGAATGTAAACATAAAATTTGATGTCCGCTAATATTCCATAAAGATTCAAGGCTTGTGAGTTTATTGAAGTTTCCAACACTCTTAATAATTATACTTGTGAAATTATATTTTTTTGATGTTATATTATTAATAGAAAAAATGTTATTAATATTTAGATAATATTAATGTTATATTTATTATAATTTTTTAATGTTATATTATTAATATAAAAATTAATATTAATATTTAAATAATATTAATATCTATTTTTTACGCACAGGTAAATTAACCAGTACTCTGAAAATGAAATAGAAATTTTGAGATTCCAATTCTCTCTCAAGTTTCTGATACCATTCAAAAAAAGCTCCATCTTATTGTCATTCGAATAAATTTTGGTCTCAAGGGTTAAAAAGGAGAAATCGATTCGTCAGCAACCTGTTAAGAAATATGAAGTTTATTACGGAAAAATACATCAGCGAGGCACGCTTTTCCACTCTGCTTCATTTGATGGCATGAATGATTATTTGAATTTGTCTTCCATTCAAACCCTATTATATTAATCTAAGTCGACAGAAGAATAAACGACAAACATAAAAACGTATACTGGTGGGAAGTTTTCGGGTTTTATCAAACCGCCGGCGTCCAAATGGAATATCATGTCAGTAAATACGAAATGCTGATGCGTGCTTTCCGCCATTGACGGAAGTCTGAAAACTCTTCGTTAACTCTGCCTTGTCATCTACCTTCTTCCGCTGCTCCTTTTCTTTGGGAGTGGGTGGACATGTCGGAACATGCCCGTTGCAGGCAGGTCCGGGAGATGCCCCTGCTGCCGCTGTTGCTACAAACATAGGTGGAGGTGGGGGTTTCGGGACGTTACGGTTGGGTTGACCATCTTGAAGTGATTGCCACACTGTTAACCCTGCTGCTGCTTCCACCGCTTCATTCGAAGAGTGAACACTAATGCTTTTATCGGTCATCAGCTGCCTTTGCCTGCTCGTGGCGGAGACTTCCTTAAACGTCGTCATAAGTAAGACGAGAGTAAAAATTACAAGAACAGACATATCGGTTTTAAGTTTCATGGGCACTGGCATTATCATTCTACTTTTGTGATTTAAAAGGCGATATCTGTGTAATCGTAAACCCTTATAGCTTAATGGTTGGTTCGTTAACGATGATGGATGGTTCCTAAATACTGGAGATAATGAAACTGATTCCGGAAGCGCTATGTATGTCTGATTTGCACTTGTGGGTGATTCATTCATACATCAGATATTCACAGAGGACCTCTTCTTTAAATAGATGCGAGAGAGGGAGAGGAGCGGAGAAGGATCCGAGCACAGAAGGATCCGAGAAGGATGGCGAATGAATCTGAATATTGAATTGAATCCCAATTAATTGTAGTCTGGACCCTCTAGAAAGTCATCGTACGTAGAGGACACGGGAGCAAACATTTATATAAGGATGGCTTAAAAATCGCCGTCTCTTATGGCATTTAAAGTTCAAAGCTGTGATTTTAAATTCATGATATCAAGTTCATGGGTGGGATAAACGAGTGTAGGGGAAGGTGGAGTAATAAGAAAATACGAAGGAGGTTATTATGACTAACTCAACTTTGCTCACGGGAAACCACAGTCACTATTTGAATCTTCCTCTTACGGAATTGACTACCGTTCGAAGATTACGGATGTCTGACCGTAGCTGATATGTTTGACTCAATATCGCTCGTGGCCGATACAAGCGGACCATTTGGCTTTTCTCTCTTATTTGAAAAGCCGGAAGCACCTGGGAAGCATTACCGGGAAACCGTAGGGTGAACGTAAGGGAGAACGAGTCTCGAGAGCGTAGACATGTCGAGATATGTTTCTAGAATAAAAATTGTTTATGAAGTTAATCTAGAAAATATGAGTAGAGGTCAATCTCCATACCTGAAAATTGGCTATCTTTTAATGAGAGAAAAGTAGCATAAGCATATAGAGGATAATCTCGATGGAAATGAAAATTGGCCATCTTTCAACGATAGAAAAGTGGCATAAGTATATAAGATCATCTCGATGGAAATGTTGTAGAAGTGGCGAAAGATGCAATTTCTAAAGTACTCTGTTGATGCTTTTCTGTTAACAAATAGATGGTAATTATTTACAACAGAAGGTAATTAGAGTTGTTTCAGATGTTTATACAGGGGTGTTAAATTAAACAAAGCTTTGTGCTAAATAAAACTTTGTTTTACCTAATGTAAGGGCAGGGATTTGACAATATGGTTTTCAAATGTAATGGAAACTGTTTTTATTTGAGAATTGTTTTTTATTAATATACTATTATTTAAGAATTAGTCTTACTATTATATAAATACACTTCTGTGTCAAGATATTATATATTAACAATTAATTTTACTGTTTTGTGTTAAAATATTATATTGTAATATTGGTTTCTATATTTACTTTGATGAAAATATCGGAATTGTACTAAAGCATATATATTAAGGAGATATGTGTAATTAATATTAATATTTATAAATTAAAAAAAATAGTAATAACAAAAATTATCTAAAAAATATTGCTAATTTATATGTAATATTTTATTATTTAATACGGAGTTGAGACATAGACATAAAAGTGAAGTTATTAATACCACATGATGTGTAATTCATTTTATGTTTAGTTGACATGTAATATTTAAAATGAAAAGATATCAATAATAGTCAAATGTTTTAATGTTAGCCATAAGTAAAACATTTCAACGTTCATATTAAACAACATAATTTTATATAAACTTTATATAAACAAAAATAAAATAATTTAATTATAAAAATATCTTCTATGTTTACTTTTCATTATGATAGCCATGTGCAATTTCTTCCATACTTAATATTGAATTGATATATTTTAATGTGTGTTATAAATCAATTTTTGCAATATAAATGTTTAGCAAAATATTTTAACATCAAATATTGATAACAAAAAAGTTTAATGTGGGTTACAAATCAAATATTAATTTTACATCACACACACACACACACACATCGATATGGAGAGAGAGAGAGGTGGGCTCTTTCCAATTCAATATATGAGGGAATCAAATCACTAGGGGTGCAAATCTTTCCCCATTGTGTTTTGTACTCAGAAACATGTTTGTATCTTGAGGGATTTAATCCCTCTTTGCCTTCATAGATCCATCATTCAGATGGATCTATGTTGTTATTTATATACCTTGTAAATATTTACAAATATTTGAGAGTTAAATATTATATAATCTATGTTTAAAATAGGTTTAATCTAATGACGGAAAGTATGAATTTGTTTACTATTGGGAACCGTTCAATTCCCATGAGGGCCAAACCATTGAAGCTATGGGAAAACCTTCATTAGTTTTTGAACTTATGGTTGAATCCATAGAGATTATATTCAATAGCCATTTGATTCATGCACATATATGTGCATCAAAGCCTATGCCTAATGACCTTAAATTTTTAAAAGAGAGGTGACGTGCAAGATAACTACTCATATACCCTAGAGAAAAAAAATCAAAACTCATTTTCTTCGGTACTTGCAGGGGTGGTAGGTGCATGCAGTGTAATCATATACCCTAGGGAACAAAATGAACACTCTTTTCTTGGGTACTTGGACAAAAAAAAAATAAGAAAGAAGAGGACTATGGTCTCTTCTAGAGGATTCTCCAAGTCCATGTTCTAAACATCCAAAATTGATAATTATTGGGGATTCTAACAGAATAATCGATTGATTGATCTATAGAACCTACCTAATGACAAAAAATTCAAAAATATATTCAAGATAATTTTATTATGTCCAAGTAAATGACAATCTAGAGCCTACCTAGTGTCTCCTAAGAAAAAACAGCCAGAAAATCTAATCTCTTTATGAATGAGGGTTCCTCTCTCGAAAAAAGAATTATTATAGTGCATGAATTTTTTCATTCTTCCTTAAATCTTCTTAATCAACAATAGTGTGTTTTAATGACAAGGAAATTAACCTAAACTTGGACTTAGCAAAGTTGAGCCCCTTAGGTGTTTCATGCATGATATTACTGAAACCTAGTGCTCTCATTCCTTACTCGTTCCCATGTTATGATGTCTTATACATTTTTTACAATTTTGTACCTTTGGATTTAATTATATTCATAAAAATTTTGATATATAATCGTTCAAAAATTTGTGGAAAGGGATATAAGTACTAGTATAATGTCAATTCTGAGCATGGGAATGATGCATACTTCAAGTGCTACATCTCCTCCCACTATGAAGTTGTGGGATTTTGGTAGAGGAATCGAATGTGGATTTTAATGCAAAATTATGCACTAGTTAGGGAAGAGGCCATCCTACATGCTGGAGGAGAATTCAAAACAAGTTTATCAGGAAGCCAAAAAAACAAGTGGAAGATGATGAGAGACATGGAGAAAGGGAATACAAGTATAGGTAAAATGTATTTGGAGAATAATAAGAGATGCACAAACCATGTACAAGAATGAATAGCCTAGTAAACAAACGATTCTAGTGGCTGGTCCCCCATGCATTTCAACAGATGGTTATTATTTTATATGGGATTCAACTTATATTTGTGCTTAAGGTTCAAAATCAAAATTGGAAAATAAGATATCATTTAAAGATGAGGACAAAAGGGTAGCAACTTAATTCTCATTAAAAAAAACGGACAAAGAATTATTTATAATGTTTGATAAACAATTTGATGACAAAAGTAATAATGTATTCTAGAAATTCTACCTAGGTAAAAAAAAGAAAATTGAATGCATATAGAGATGATATAGTTTATAAAATCATGGAGAGATTAATCAAATATCATAAGAGATTTGAGGGAATTGTTTGAGAGAATAATGGAACTAATTTTCCAATTTTGGTGTAATTAATATGGTATGTTCATTATATTTAATGAGTCCATTTGGATAAAAAATATAACATATAATGTGCATGAGTGATTAATAAATAATTTTCCTTACATGGGAAATATAACGGAAATTTTCCTTGCCTTGTTTCCTATGTGCATATTTTGGGTATATAAATTATTGGGGCCTTTGACGTGTAGGCAATTTATGCTTGCATGAAGTGGTATCAGAGAAGGAGAATCATTCTTATAGATCTCTACTTCATGTAGAGATGAGAGTAAGTGAGTGAAGAATGGTTTCCTTTTATATTGTAATATGAAACACTTATGCATAAAGCAACGGAAAGAGTCGAGTAATCACCACTCTGATCTAACACGGTGAGACAAAAATTGAAATCATATAAGAAAATGATTTTAAAACGTTAACAAAAAAAGGTGCTTTCGTTTTCCATCATATGTGGGAATTCTACAACTACAAGGACTCAAAAAATAATGCTAGCACAACTATACGCTCTAAGTGGGTTTGCTCCATTCTCAAGCGCATTATTTCTAAACTTGGGGGAATACATAACCAAAGAAACACATCACCTTCCTATCAACAGGGAATGAGTGCATGGAAACAAAGGTGCTATATTTTTCTTTAACAATGATCAATCACCACAAACTTTTCTAGCACAACATAACATGCCCTCAATCATAGGATTTGAACCATTCTAAAAAATCACAATGATTTATGGATTCAATATGCAGGTTCTTAATGTAACTTGATGGAATAAGAAAACACTTTGAAGGATAAACAATACACAGGAATGAACCCACAATTACAAAGAGACTACAAACAGACAATGATTGAACCCATTCTTCGTCACATGACCTCTGACCCATACATACAAGTAATTATATGTTCATCTCCACATTAATTTCAAACAAAAGCATTGATTTTACACAAAGGAATACAGCCATGACACATTTATATTTTTAACAGGACCGAATTTGAAATCAATGATGCAAAAGAATAAAAAGAAGTAGCCCCAATTCATACATGAATATATTTATGAATAGACCAACAACCCATTAATCGTATACAAATATAGAAGTACACGACCACATAGGAATCTAAACAAACCTTTCATAAATCAAATATAGACATACATTAAACTAGGTAGATTTACAATGTGGGCATGTGAATCCTAGGCCCATCATCCTCTCCCTCTTCTCCTAGAATTAGAGATTCTCCTCTCTTCTTCCACAACTCTTCTCCTCTGCTCTCACACACTCTTCTTCTCAAACACTCATTTATTTATAAATGAATATAACATGGGTAACCAAGAGTCACAAATGATGGTTCATTTCCCCTTCTCACAAATTAAGGGAAGCTAAGATTACATTGACATTAGAAAATATTCCCCCCAACTAATTTAAAAAAAAAATACTCACATCCTAATGGAAAAATCTACAAAAAAATTTAAAATATCTCCCAACATCACCTTGTTACCATACCATCATGTTGGAAAGCTCCAATCCAGTATTCATTGAAATTTTTTCTCCATCTATGTATCTGCATCAAACTCCCAAGGTACAAAAATATATGACCTCTTGGTCATATCCATTTGGTTTTTTTGAACAAATTCAACGCATGAGATCCAACACACCTCTGCAGTAAGAAGTATCCACCTTGTTACGCAATACCTCACTAAAATTTCCCCTGATTTTTTTCCATAACTCAACCATCAGATTATTATGTCCTTCTTCATTGAGTTTGAAAAGATAAAACGTTTTCCAATCAAAATTAGCCATGAATGGATTTTATAATGTTCGCACAAAAAGGTGCTCTTGTTTTCCTATATATGTAGTAATTATACAATTATACTGACTCAACAAATAGTGCGAGAAGAAAGATAAGCTACAGGCAGGTTTACTCCATTCTAAAGTGTACTATTTCTAACCTCGAGGGAATACATAAATAAACAAACAGGTTGAGTTCGAGTCAATAGGGCATGAGTGCATCCAAACAAAGTTTTTCTACTTTTCTTTACCAATTCTCAATCACCACACACTCACCTACGAGAAAAAAATAGGAACTCCTTCATGGGTTTGGAACTATTCCAACAAATCACAATTATTTATGGCTTCAATATGCAGGTTCTTAATATAAGTCGATGGATTAGGAACATGCATTCAAGGATAATCAATACAAAGGAATCAATACACATTTTCCCACAGTCGATAAGCAGAAAGCGATGGAACCCATGCTTCATCCCACGATCTCTGACCCATACACACAAGTAAATATATTTTCATATACACATTACTTTTAAATAAAATAATTGATTCGAAACAAAGGCATATAGACATGACGAATTTAGATTCTTACCATGACCAGATTTCTAAAAAAAATAATGCACTGGAATAAAAGGAGATAGACACAATTTTAGGTAGAAATCAATTTATCCACAAACAAAAAATTCTTTAATCATATATAAATAGAGAAGTGCACAAACACAAACTAATTTAAAAAATACTTTTCATTAATCAAATCGAAACATATATGTTAGATATATATTAAACTAGCTAGATTTACAATGTGGCCATGTGCAGCCCAATATTGTCATCCTCTACCTCCTATCCTTGCACTGGAGCTTCCCTTCTTTTCTTCCACTCCATTCCCCTATGCTCTCACACACACTTATTCTCAAGCACTCATTTTTATAAATAAAACTAAAATTGGCAACCGAGAGTCACGAGTGATGTTTTCTTTCCCATTCTCAAAGAATAAGGGAAATTTAAATTACATTTACATTAGGGTATATTTCCTCCAACTTATTCTGAAAAGAAAATACTCACATCCTAATGAAAATATCTACAAAAAATTTAAAATCTCTCTCGACACCATCATGTGATTATCCCATCATGTTGGTAAGCTTCGATCTAGTCCTCATAATAATTTGTGCTCCATCTATGGAGTTGTGGAAAATAGTGCACCCATTGCAAAATAATTGGTGGGGAATGTGATGAATGCACTGTGGTTCATGGATGGTTTTCAAAATGATAATATTTTTGGTGGAGGGACAGATACTGAAACCAAGGGTATTCTCTTGATTTTGTGTGTGAATAGGTAGAGGTTCATTTGAAACCGAAGAGGAAAATTTTACAGAACTTATTAAATAAATTTCCTATTCTCATGCCAAAGTTTCATATGAAATAGATTTATGTATCAAAAAAGTTTTTTTTCCCTTCACAGAAGGCATTGGTAGCCTATTTGTGGCTTCCTAGGTTGAAGTTTCAATACTACGAGACTTTTGAGCTCATGTGCCCAACTACAAGGCCGGGTTGGAAGCTTGCACAATATTTTGTTGACATTTCATGTTGACGAATGAGGAATTTTCCAATTGCATCCAAATAATTCCATTTTCCATTATATCGTATGAGGCCCTCAGAGAATTAGTATGAAATTATTTTGTGAATTTCTTCATATCTACCATGGATTTGCTGGAATTCGTAGAGGAAAGTGTTTCCTTGAAATTTCATAAAGCATGCAAGTAATGGAATAGTGGATACATGTTATAAATATTTGGAGAATAGGGTAATCATGCCCATATTACTGCAATATCAGATGTAATCAAGCTTTAATTCAAATAATGATGAATTTTATGTAAATGAATGCAAAGTGAAATGTTGGCATTGTAGAGGATTCCTATAGTGCCGGAATGAGTGTGAAAAAGCATATAGCAGATGGATAATTGCTGACATGTGGAAAATATACACCAGGTCATTTTCCACTAACATGTGGAAATAAAATCCCTTTACTTGTTATAGAATGACAACAATTAATGATAATAATTTAATTATATGAGTAAATATAGTTTTATCATTTAGGAAGTTGCGTAATATAGAGAATTATGTAAAAAAATGTTTGAATATTAAAGTTGTAATTTCCTAAGAGGCTTGATTTAATGTTTTGGAGAGTCATTTTGACCCGTAGCAATAAGAATTCCAATCCCTTAACCCATGGATATTTCCTTGACACAATTTTGAAATAATGTTTATGGGCTCAAAATACCAACAAGTGGAATCAGAGGTTTTTTGTGAGGACTGTGAGCTGTAGTTGATAAGTATCACTACCATAGAAGGTCATAAAGGAATCATAGCCGATGAAGTATAAATACAAGTTTGAGAAATAATACACGAGTTGAGAAGGGGAGACGTGTAGTGTAGCCATTTTTCTTATCGTCATTGAATTAAAATAAATAAATAAATAAAAATAAAAAAAATAAAAATAAAAATAAAAAAAATAAAATAAAAAAAATAAAAATAAAAATTAGTAAGTTCTAATTTTAGCTAGACATCAATTGGGAGTCACCACTAACTAAAATACATGCTTCTGGAGATGCAGATCCATTGATTTAAGAATAAGTCTCATAAAAATTTTGGCATCCTCCATAGAATGAGCCTATTCGTTGTGAAAATGGTAGTCGATTTTGGAATAAAGTGCAAAGACAAACCCTTCCTGTATAAGAAAATTTTATGCTAGAAGAAGTCAAGAAAATGATTATAATATAAGAATAGAAGAGTTGTAGGGAGATAATTTGCTTAAACCTCCACAACTACAAGTAATTCTACATTATTATCATCAACTGAAATGAGGGATGTGACCTTGTTTGAATTTGTTATTGACTATAACAGAAAGTTACAGCCAACACATAAAAGAAATTATTCTTTCATCGATAGATATATCCCTTGAGGAGTAGTGTTAGATGCCAAGACATAGATGTATAGACAAAATTTTTTATTTTTATAGAGTTTTTGGGAGATTCGTAGCCGTAACATGCAGAAGAAAAATAATGAAGAAAATGACCTTGGATCTTGTGAAACATGTACTCCCTAGAATATTTTTCCCACAAAATTTGAAATTAATTTTTATTTTTTGAAAGAAGTAGGGTTTGAAAAGAAAATATTTTTGGGTTTTAATTTTCTGTAAAAAAGGGAATGGATTTTTTTTTTTAAATCAATAAGATGAAGAAACCCTAGTTTAAAGTAGAAGATAAAACCCTAACATGATATTTGTTATAGAAAATCCCTAGCTGAAAGAAAGACACCCTAGTAGCAGATTAAAAAAATAAGAAGAGATGAGTCATTTGAAGGATCTCGTGTAGGTAGAAATGATTATAATGACAAATGCTAAATTTGAGGTGGAGAATGTCACGAGTAAGAATAATTATGCATTATGGAAACTGAATGTATGAGACTTGTTGGTGAAACGGGGGTTAGCCTGATAGACTTGGATTGGGAGGAAATGAATGCCCAATCGCTCAATATCATCAAGTTGTTCCTTGGAGATGAATTTCTCTTAAACATTTTTGAAGAAACCATAGTCGTAGGTTTGTGGGGAAAAATTGAAACACTCTATATGACCAAATCATTAACCAGAAAAATATATTTATAGAGGAAGTTGTATAGCCTCCAGATGAAGGAGGCTACTAGAGTTGGATAACACTTGGATTTATTTAATACCCTTATTTTCTACTTTTCATATATAAATGTTAAATTTGAAGAATAATATAAAGTGATTACTTTATTGTGTTCCTTGTCCAAGTCTTGGGATAACGTTGTGACTTTTACTAGTTTGAGCAGAATCAAATATTTAGAATTTGTTTATGTTGTGGGATCTTTGTTATATGAAGAAGTGTGAAGGAAGTCTAGCACTAAATATTTCATGCCAGGAGCCATGGTTGAGTGTTGGAATCTCTAGTTGTTGGTCTTCTTTGTTTCTTTTTAGCTAAGGACAATAATAAATTTATTGTTGTTTGGTTTTCATCCAATTGGGATTTCCAGGTAAATCATTATTTACATGGTTTGAATGTTTGTTGCTTGTTTTTTATTTAGTAAAAGGAAATCGGGGAGAAATTAAGAAGTTCTTCCATATCAAAATCAAAAGGAAAGGAGTGTATATTCAAATACTGGTATAACAAAAAGACAGGTCATCTCAATAAAGACTATTGGAAAAGAAAGGATTATGTTGAAAACCAAAGGAAGAAAATCAAGTTGAGTCTGGTAATATTGATGAAGTTTTATCTACTAAATTAGATATGGTCGATGAAGTTATGCCTATTTTCAATGTTTCTCGACATTATGAAAATTTGTTGTTAGATTCTGGTGCTTCTCTTCACATGACTCCTCATAGAATTTGGTTCATTCCATATCAAGTTGTGAGTGGTTGTTTTGTGTTTATGGGTAAAATGTATCTTGTTAAATGTTGGGATGGGAAATTTCAAAAAATATATGATGATATAGTTAGAACGTTGATTTATGTTATACATCTACTTGAGTTGAGAACCCATTTAAATTTTTTGGGAGTATTGGACTTCAAAGGTTACAAGTTTCGATGGAAAAATGGAGTGCTAAAAGTTTTAAAGGGGACTTTGGTTGTTATGAAGGCAGAAAAGATCAAAAACCTTTACAGACTTAGAGGAAGTACTCAGGTCAATGAGGAGGAAATTGTATTTGAGAAGGAAAAATAAGATACTCTCCTACAGCATCAGCGGTTGGGCCACATGAGTTAAAAGTGCCTTCAAGTGTGAAATTAATTCATAATTTTAAATCATGAAGTTTAAATTTTTTTCAAAAATTGTGTTTATGGAATGAAATGTAAGAAAATATTTAAAACCAAAAGTCATAATAGCAAATGAATCTTGGACAATATTTATTCTAATCATTGGGGACCATCTCCTACATTATCTTATGGAGGTGCATCTTACTTTGTAACAGATATTTATGATTACTCTTGGAAAGTATGGGTTTATATGTTAAAAAGAAATGTTGATGTATTTAATTTATGTGAATAGTCTAAATCTACGGTTGAAAATTAGACATGAAAATCAATCAAATGTTTAAGATATCACAATGGAGGTAAATTTACTTCCTTATAATTTGAACAATATTGCAAGGATGAAGGGATTGTTAAACATAAAATCGTTGTCTATAATCCTAAAAAAAGGCATTGTTGAACGTATGAATCACACTCTTATGGAGAGAGCCATGAGGATGATCATAAATGCTAACTTGTAGAAGGATTTTTGGGAAAAAGAAGTATCTAATTTTTGTTATTTCATAAATATATAACTTTTAGTTTTCATTAATTATAAAATTTTTGAAGAAGTTTGGTTGGGTCAGACTTATGATTATTCATATTTAAGACATTTTGGTTGTGATGCATATGCTCTTATTCTAAATACTCGACATTATAAGCTACAAACAAAAGAAAAGTGTTTTGTATTTGTTGGGTATGACTATGGGGTGAAAGGATATAAGTTTTGGGATCCTTATTTTTGTAATATAGTCATTAGTAGAGATGTAACATTTGATGACTCTTCTCCTCTAAAATCAAATTTTGAAAAATTTGAACATGAACAAGTGTCTCCAAATCAACGTTGGAAACTCAACCTTTGTCGGAAATTAGGAAGGAAGAAGAAACTTATAAAAAAAAAGGTGAAGAAGATAAAAAGGAAACTATAGAATTTGAGGAACAAGCTCAAGAAACAACCACTCTAAGGAGATTTACAAGGGAAATAAGAAAAACCAAAACGTATGAATATCATGCTTCATATATTTCATTGATAAATAAATATGCAGAGCCTTCTTGTTATAATGAAACAATGGATGATGAAGATAATGAAAAATGCAAAAATTCTATGAATGAAGAAATGGACTCTTCAGCGAAGAACAAATTCTCGGATATGGTATAACTTCTTAAAGGGATAAGTGTTTTCGGATGTAAATGGGTATTCAAATTGAAGAGAAATATTGGTGGAAGCATTGAAAGATATAAAGTGAGACTGGTAGAAAAAGTGTATTCTCAAGTAGAATGTATTGACTTTCATGAGTTTTTTACACTAGTCGTAAAACTTTTCTATCCATATTGTGTTAGCATTAACTACATTACTTGACCTTGAGTTAGAATATTTAGATGTTAAAACAACCTTTCTTCATGGATATTTGGATGAAGATATCCATATGCAACAAGCTGGAGGTTCTCTACAATATTGCAATAGAATATTAGTTTGCAAGCTCGGGAAATCCTTTTTTGTCTTGAGGAAGTCTCTCAGGAAGTGGTACAAGAAGTTTGACTCCTTCATGGTGAGCCAGAACTTCACTAGACGTGAGTATGATAATTTTGTGTACTTTAATAGTTTCACTGAAATATTAATTATCTTGGTATTGTATGTTGATGATATGCTTATTGCAAGAAATATCATGGAATAAATCAATAGGTTAAAGGCTTATCTTTATAGGACATTTGATATGAAGGATCTTGGAGATGACAAAAATATCTTGGGCATGGAGATACAGAGAGAAAGGAGAAATGGAAATATCTAGTGATCATAGCAGAAGTATGTGGAGAAAGTACTTACAAAGTTTGGTATGGATTATGTAAAACCTCTTATAGTTCCTTTAGCTTCCCATTTTAATTCTTTAGGTTTGATTCATAGAATTGATGAAGAAAGTAAGTATATGTATTGTGTACCATATGCAAATGCAACATGAAATTTAATGTATGCGATGGTATCTAAAATACCTAACATTTCACATGCAGTTGGATTTTTAGCAATTTCATGGAAAATCTAGGAGAAGAAGATTGGAAAGCAGTGAAATGGGTGCTTTGGTATTTTAGAGGAAGAAGTGACAATTGTATCATCTTTAATGATTGTGGATATTTCATCTACAGATATGTGGATGTAGACAATGGAGGTGATTTGGATAAGAGGATATATAGTACATGAGATGTCTTTACTCTTCTAGGTGGATCAATTATCCGGGTGCTAAATCTTCATGAAGTAGTTGTTTTGTCCACTACTAAAGCAACGTATAAAACTTCTTCAAATTATTTTAAAGAGGTAATTTGGTTGAAAGGTATACTTGATGAGCTTGGAAGCACCAGTACAAAATGGCTAATTAGTTATGAAAAAAATCACTAAAAATTTCATATAAATACTATTTTACGGTCGGTGACCAATAGTAGCTAATTTATAGTATCTTATAATGTGACCAAATTTTAGTCATTTTTAGCTTAGTAATTAATTGGTTTTCCCAGCTTTATTGTCTAGTAATATATTTATTCATTAATTTGGTCATTATTTTAGTCATTAATTTCCACAATTAATGACCAAATATGCAATAAAATATATTACTAAATGATCACCCGAGAAAATCAATTAATGACCAAAATGTTGGTCGTACTATAAGATACTGTAAATTACCTACTAATGGTCATATATATGCAAATTTTAGTCATCATTTGAAACCAATTAATGACCAAAGAAATATGACTAAACTTTGGTCGTGTTGTAGGATACTGTAAATTAGCTACTAATGGTCACATATATGGAATTTTTAGTCATCATTTGAAACCAATTAATGACCAAAGAAATATGACTAAATTTTGGTCATGTTATAAGATACTGTAAATTAGCTACTAATAGTCATATATATGAAAATTTTAGTCATCATTTGAATGAATTAATTACCAAAGAAATATGACTAAATTTTGGTCATCTTATAAGTTACTCTAAATTAGCTACTAATAGTTGTATATATGCAAAATTTAGTCGTCATTTGTAATCACAGATTTATCATTTCTAGTAGTCATTTATGTATTTTTTGTTAGTTTCATATTCATTTTATAAATGACTATTTTAGTAGTTTATATTAATTTTATTTAATTTCATTAACAAACATTATAAGCAAATAATTTAGTCGTATATTCATTTTATTTTTGTTCATCATGAAAAACATAAAATACTAATTTAGTAGTTTTAGATTGATTTTATGTATTCGTTATTAATCAACTTAAATTAACTAGTATGATTTTGTAACTAAACTAAAAAAAAAAAAA
Organism: Pinus albicaulis; assembly: GCA_034641835.2. NCBI lineage: Eukaryota > Viridiplantae > Streptophyta > Pinopsida > Pinales > Pinaceae > Pinus > Pinus albicaulis. The sequence goes on from CM076580.1 coordinate 1,330,536,908, forward strand.
CATATAATGTACATGTTCATCGAATATGAAAAAAAAAGTTACATATGTTAATTACAATACTAAATAATATCAAGTGAAACTATAAATAATTTCAACCACAAATTATATTATGTAAAATATTAAGTATTACAATGAGTTTCCAACTTAATATTGGTTGGAATACAATTTACACATGAAATATTGTTTCATAACTTCTTAACATTATCATTGTGTTGCCAAGGCATTGCAGGGGAATTCACCAACTTTGAAGACTTGACCATCAATATCTATGTGTGTGTCTTATGCAGGATATTGGCTCTACAGGTACCACTAGAGAAGTTCTCTTCTCTCTCTCTTTAATTTTTATTTTGTTTCTCCAATGTTATTGTTCTCCTCTTTCGTCAAATATTGCTTCTTACCATCAACACTGAGTTCATTTTCTGAAAAAATAAAGAAGATACAATGTAGAGGATAATACATGAAAGACGATGAACACTAGAATATAAACTAAATTAGACTATAAAATATTTATACGATATATACCTCAACATCAGCAATATTGTCAATGCCAATTTCCCCCATAAAAAAAAGAATCTTGAACAAGTTTTCCTCAGTTGGGAAATAGTGGCTTCTATGTGGTGAGATGATCGATATAAACAAAGCAAATAAAATGTCACCATAGAAAATAACACCTTAGTAAAATTAGTTTTCAACATTCAAGGGAAGATTAGTCACAATCATGCCAACTAAGTTACATGCTAAATATATCAAGTTCTAGATTACTTATACAATGTGGGAGTGAAAAAAAAACTCCTAGAAAATTCCAAATCTAAGTCTAGAATAAAATGAAATGAAGTAAAAAGTATACAATAATACATTAGCCTTGAATACATGTATATAACAAGATAATGTAGAGGGATAAGTGAATAATTGCAGGGCTAGAGGTCGATGATGTCAAGAATACCAAAGTATGATGACCATATCTTCAGGTAAGAACTACTATTTGGGTCCATTATCTCATATGAATAAGCCAACTAGTATATGTCAAATTATTAATTTTTTTCTTATATTTATGGATCTCTACAATATAAGTGGATAAATTGCAAAGTCAATTCCCTTCCCATTGTGTTCCTCACTTATGGTGCAATATATTAGCAGTGATTTGGAGCAATTTTCCAACATCGAAAATATGTAGCAATCACCATGAGTAATCCACCAAAAATGATTATTTTGAAATGTAACTTTCGGATTCTAGTTGCTATATGATTATTGAATGGAAAATCCACACTGAATTGCAACACCAAACTTCAAATTTGAGGGAAGACGTGTGGGCATCCTTAGTGACTCAAACTCAGAACTTGAGTGATCATTATAATGAAAAGATAAAATAAGAGTAGTTTTGATATGTTTTACAGATTTACATGCAAAGCACCAATATTTTTCCCATATTTAGCATACTTGTAATTTCCGAGATATAACACATTAATTGATCTTTTACAACAAACATTTGATTCAATACAAACAATAATTTAACATATTACAACAATACCACCAATGTTTGATCCTCAATTAGTTCAAAATAGTTAGCACAAACACTTCTAGAAAGAGCAACAAGTATAAATAAAATATCCATCATTTAATTATCAATAAAAAACGATAAGAATTTTACTGAAGTTTGATAAACAATCATAAATATTGACAATCTGCTGCAACTAGTGGTGTTGTTCAAAAATAAATACTACTTGTAGAACTCACCTTCCAAATTATTTGCTTTATCCATCAAGATTTTTTCTATCCTCAAAACAAAATTCTCATTCAATCTTTTAGGTTTTTGAAACTACCCAAAGGCCTTGCGAAATGAAGCAGCGAATTTCATTAATTTTCATAAATTTCTTCTGGTACTGAAAAAATATAGTTTGACCACGTGGTAGACAATTAAAGGATTTAAAAAAAAAATGTACAATATTTCTTACAAGAATTCATGTTAAAAGGAAAACTTGCATATTTCAGATAGAAAAAGAATTTTTAGAGAGAGAAAAACATTAGCACAATGGTACTATATTTTGTTCCATGGGTTATTCCTAAATAGGGAGATACCCCAATAGACATGAATGTTTTCTTAGCAAATGTGCACAAAACAAGTTCCTTGCCAATCAATCAGATAACCATCCCACTATTCCTTCTAATATTTGAAACTATTGACGTAGAAAATTTGTACTGAAACATAATTATAATCAATGCAGTGAAACATTTGTACACAAATATGTCTACATACAAACCTAAGGACGAATAGATCAAAGAGGCTTGATGGGGTCACATCTCCAAAAATATCTGACTCCTCTTCCATCCTAAGAATCACCCTTCTCACAATGTCACCAAGATACATTCCCGAAAAAAATTACTTAAAACGTTGAAGAAAACTACCAAGAACCATTAGAACTTCTTCAAACTGTAAGTCGGGTATTTAATAACTCTACAAAGTTGATCACTGAAAAGTTTCATGCTATAAATTAGAAATTTTCCTAATCACCTAGATTCAAGCTATTTACATCTAAATAATCTTCATAATGGATTCGTGTCATATGACTCGACCTAAAATTTCCCCATTCCATGTTGATTACCTAATCAACAAAGCCAAATCCAAATAGTTCTCACAGTCCAAACTCCATAAGATTAAATAAAGGTGCGAAACAAATATTCATTGATATACTCAACAAGAGAAGTATCCATAGCAATATTATAGAGGGGAAAAATGAATAGCAAAAGGTGAAAGGTTACCATGCTACCAAATTTTGAAAGTTGGAATTTAGTCAATTCATCTGCTCTCTCTACATAGCATGCATTTTTTCATGTCCCAAGAATTACTACAACCATCACATCTTCATCATAATAGCATGCTCTAGCAAGTTTTCGAACAATATCATTAACATAAAATTTCCAAACCAACACTCTACTTTGAAGACACTTTTTTTGTTACAAACTTACAATCCTTGCATCCATTTAAACTATCAGGCTCCCCTATCCCAGAAACATGGTGGAACATATCCTAGTAAACCTACTTTAGGATAAAAAAATAGCAATCTCTCAACTATAGATAGCAAAACTTAAATGCAGATCATTCCCTCACAATACACTGAATCCGTTAAGTATAATGGAAACTCTGACTGAAGATGTAATCTTAATCCCCTTTCCTACAATTGACATGATGCTTGATGTTGATGTTCAGTTCAGCTTCTAGAACCAAATATCACCCTAGAAAAATGTGTATATCATATGTTAAAATGAACCAAAAAATGGTGTCCTCCTCATAATGGTCCACTCACACCATCAATATACATGTGAGATAATTGGGCATAGATAGGTTCAATTCTGAGAAAACTTTGTTTCTTTAAGACAATTACCTAATTTGTCATTCGTTGAACATCCTACTTGCATTTCAGATGCTAACTGGTCTATGAATTATGATTTGGTATCTACATTCATTTACTCAATATGTACCAAATGGTTACATGTCAAATTGTGCATGCAAGAAAAGAGTCCTACCTCCACACTGAAAACATAAACAACAAGATCAATGAGATTTGAAAATTACTAACATTACATTGTCATTTTTCAAATCTAACATATTGACTTTGACAAAGTATATAATTGCAAGGAATGAGCTATTTATTAACTAATATGTTGTTCCCAAAACATCCCAATACTCGAGAGGAATAACCCAAAATTTTTGAATCATCCTAAACCAAGATTTAATGTGCTCAAAATTGCTTCAAAATAGAGTAATATAAATATTTTTTTTCCAGACAATCTCCTGTATACATCCAGTCAGGTGATTTTACACCTAAGGTGAAAGTGTAGAAAAATTATATATATCCACCCTTACATAAATTTGAAGATTTGTAAATCTAAAATATGACTGTACTTCTCAACCATTTGGCCCATAAATATTTATTCCTAGCCATATGTGCCACATGGGAACCCAACAGATTTGGACTACCCCTTACAGATTCCTATGTGGCTTCAGGTCAAGTCTCATGACCAGTATGGAATACTAGAGACTTTTACGAAAACAAACTACATATTTTCCTATTTATGGTTAGAATAAAGCACTCACATTGTTTGTTTCAAAAATAAAAGTCGACAATTAGAGAGGAAATCATAAAAGTGTCTAAATATCAACCGCTTCAATTTTATTTTATAAGGAAACTAAGTTAGGAATTTGAGGAAAATATCTTCGTATTAAAAAGAGAGAAGAAATCAAATTAAAAAGATCATGCTTCATATTTATCTATAAAGTACAGAAGAAAACCATGTTAGAGTTCCTTGAGTCATGTTCAATGCACACTCGAGGCAAATATATAGGCATGTTAATTAGTGATCCAAGAAGCATTTTAAGTTTGGTCATGTGATATCATATATTAGAGCCAAAAACTATTTCCCCATGCATATTCAGGAATGTGCACCAAGTTTCTTTCTTCCTAATAAAGAAAATCAAAACAAATAAAAGTCTAGAAACCTTACTATGAACCATTGATTCAAGGATTAAGGGGTAAAACTCACTATGTCTTCTATTTGAAATCCTTTTGTCCATTTAATGAGTATGCCTGATGAAATGGAAAATTTCTTCATTAGAAAATAGAAAGTAAACCCAAGCTCCCTTTCTACTTTTGAAGGAGTCTGGAAACGATCACCTTTACTTTGCACAAAATCATCTATTTATGACGCAATAATATCAAATAGTTCCTGGATACATTTAAACATATTAAGACAAGCATATGGCTTACTTAGAAAAACTATAACTAGACCCTAAATTTGTGCTACTTTTAAATTATTAGAAGCATTGCATGTTATGGGTGAGTAGTGATGGTGTCCAAGATGGAAATGAAAAAATACATAAAAAAAAAAACATTAAATACTTCAACTTGTAAAAATGCCACTATTGGGAGTTAGCATGGTTTAAAAGGAAAAAAGATTGGAATGCATGTTTGTATTCTCAAGTAGCATGACCACATATATTATATCATACTTATCGGGTTGGTTAAAGAAGGTCAAAATGGTAATTAATAAGAAATTATTTTCTGATAAAGGTTTACATTTTACCTGTAATGTCTCTCAAATTTTCTTTTTCTTTTTTTCTACTATCTCTCTACTTATACATTCCATCTCGTATCATCCTACGATACTCCATTAGAAATTGAAGTCCAATTTTCACATACTAATGCATGAATATCTTTTGATTGTTTCATTCAAAATAATTTCTATTCTCACCTACAACAAGTCATGTTTATTAATTGCACTTTGTATATGTTTAAAAATATATACCTCTATATATTTTTGTCGAATATACACTTAATATAACTTCATTAAAATAAGTCTAAGGTTTAATGCATATTTTTCAATTATAATTTTATGTCTCATAGCTCTTTGACTCTATCCAAAGTGAAATTATATGTTTCACCGCCTACACATTTTAAAACCCTTCCATTTCTAAAATACGATGGGTCCATTTTTAATTATTATTAAGACTTACCTTGATGCACTTAATTCTAACTATACAAGCTATAAAAAAAACTATTTGTATCTCCATATTTGAAAGGGTCATTCCCCCTTTATTAACTGGGAAATTACCTCTCTTATACAATTTTTCCGATGCATAATTAACTCACACTAGTATTCCATATAGGGTTCTATATGTAACAGCAGTCACCGTATCACCTTGAAACTCTCGTTCCCTTTACTATTAATTGTAAGCCATATGATAAGGACACATTGAGCCATGTAAATGGAGGCCTGCATTGTAATGTATAAAATTTTTAATATTTCTTTACGTCATTTCACATCTGCATAGTACCAACTCGTTCAACGTGAGATTTCTTCACTAAATTTCAGATATTTTTTACAACTGGTCTAAATGTTACATCTCTCTGAATCCTAGGCCATCTATTTGATCTTTACTTCATCTCTAATCATTTTCCAAGTGTACGCTTCAAATTTAGGGTTTCTTGTGGTTAATTTAAGATGAGTTTTTTGACATGTTTTTACTCTTTCAAGCTTTCATTTCTGAGAAGGGTTTACAGAGATATAGCTCTGAGGATATTGTTCTCTATTATTTTTGACTTGTGTTTTCTGAGCACTCCTCCAGCATTCATCAGCCGAGCAGAGTCTCTTATTCATGGTAACTCCATATTAACTTATGCATTTCTGCTTTCTTACTTTAAAAACTAATTGTTTGAACGTAAACGTGAAACTCATGAAGTTTTGTTGAATGTAATCGAACTAAATTGAATTTCTTCAGCGTCTCCTATTATAACCTATTTCGTGGAAATATTATCGGAAAATTATCACAAATTTTAGATTTACTTCTGAGCGATTTTTGTTTGTAGATCATAGTTCGATTTATTTCTTCATGATTGTTAAGATTGAGCCTGTGTATAATTTTTCTTCACTTATTGAAGGTCAACTTTCCCATGGGGTTTTCTCCCCATGTATTTCTGATTTATATCTATAGACGATGATAACCCAACTTGTGGTTATATGAATTTTTGGTTAGTTGACTCCCACTCTTAACATTTAAGATTCTATTTTATGATGCTTTTGGTTTCGGATAGTTTTGATTTATTGTTGGATATGATTCATACCCTTGATCCTTGATCTCCATACGAAATCTCTCAAGCTTACAACTCTCTCTTCTCAGTTTTCGGATCCTTCCCATCATCCAGGGTAGCCTTTTATAGGTACGAATTGACTTCAATTGAACTTTCACAACTTTATGTTCTTGATTTTATTTTTACTCATCATTTCATTAATATTCGTATGTATTGTTAATATATGCAAAACTGACTAGGAAATCGTATTGTTACAGGTATGCTTACTCTACTTGTTTTGGGATTTGTCCATTTTTCGATACTGGAATAATCATTAGTAGAACCCTTCTTAATGATAACCACTATTTCGACACAGGTTGGTGTGAACTCTTCCACACGTCCGATTTCAGGACCCACTGTCCATTTTTGTTTTTCATCATATCAGTGATTAAAATCCCGAATGATTTAAGGGTTTATTTGATTCTATTTGTAATATTAAATTAACCCTCAAAAGGGTCACATTGATTTCCAAACTATGTTTAAATTTTGTTTTTTATATATATATTATACATATAACCTCCATTTCCGCTTAACTGTAGTTTTTGTTTCGGATTTCATTATATCGTTATTTCCTGCATTAACTCTGGTTGTTTATACAGTGGTATTTTATTTCAAATTTTAGTATTATGTAAATGTAGAATATTGAAATATAATTTCCATATCTATAGAGAAGTCGATAGATATTTCTATATGCAACCTGAAGGTTTTTGTTTACTAGAACTTCTAATTTTCCATTATATATTTCCATACTTCTGGTAATTAAATTGTACAACTACTTGTACAATCCTGAAATGATTATGTTTAATTCATAAGTGTGAAGCTATAACAAAATTTTTTGTTCTTACATTTTCTTCCTATATTTATCCCATATTTAAATAAAGTATATTACCTTGTATACTTCATTTAATTATAATAAGAAATTAATTGAATGATTTGGTTTTCATCTGAAATAAGCTTTTCCAAGAACTACTATTTCATGCTTATTATTGATTTCTCATAGTTTATTTATAAAATAACATCTTGTTAACATTGACAGAAATTCCACAAATTTGAAACATGAAGGACAAACTTTGTTCCTAAATAGATAGTATAGAAATTGAATAGTTTATGAAATTTCTATAATTCAGATATTTCTTCTCTATGTTAACTCATAAAGAAAATAAGTTAACTCCTAGAATATTTCCATTGTTATTGTTCTCTACTTTGTTGTAATTTATGTCAGAACAGAATTAAATATGATTTATCTCATATTTCCTGAATTTTAACCTTTTCCTTGCAGTGCTATCTTTCTCAAGTAAATGAGAATTTAATATGAAATTCTAACTTCTATTCCCTCATAGAATTCGTTTATTAATTCAAGTTTCAGGACTACATAATATTTCTAGGTAAATAATTCTGTGTCATTTATAAATTTAACCTTAATAGCATCTAAAGAATGCCTATCCCCAGATCTAAAACCCCTCACTGGTTTTATACATTCTGGGTGATGGTTCCTTTAGGATTTCCCTCATGCTACTATACAAACTGCAATTCTTTTACTGAATCTAGTCTGCTAAATGCTTGAGGTACTTAAGCACTACTCATTTTACTACTCTGCTAAGAAATTGAAAGAGACAATTCATTTCACCATAGTACAAATTTTAATAAGAAAATAAAATTTTTCAGTATTATTTGTGCATACCGATATCTATGACTAGTCCTCCCAACCTTAGACTTCTTTATCTCCCGAACTCACCCCCGAGATGAGATCCTCTAGTCCAGACTAACTTCTGTCTGTTCTGGAGAAGCTTACTTAAGCCATGCTTTCTCCAAGCCTGTTTCTAAATTTTGTGTCCAGAATTTTCAGGATGCTTTCTTCCTATTTTTGCCTAGGCTTCCCTCTATGAGGTACTTTAAAGCTACCTTTTCTGCTTTTCCAACTTTTCCACCACTTCGCAATTACTTTCCTCTTCATTGGGGAAATTAGATTTTTCTCTCCCAATCTAATTTAGTAAGAGTCCTTTCAAGGTTTTCTGAAAGGTTTTGGGAAAGTCTAACCTTATCCATATCCTCATGGATCAAGGTTTAAGATCTCCAATCTCAATCTAGTCATATAGCACACATAACTTTCCCATTTATTTTTATTAATTAAAAATTAATCCATTTTATAGTTCTCCATTTGGGGTCCACTTCCCCTTCAGATTTTAAAATGATAAAAACATACATTAAAGTGCTTACATTACCTACCTTGGTTGTTCCTGTCATTAGATGTGAAGGAATAGATACTTCTTCAATGTTGCGATTCATAATTCTTCCACCTTAAATATGAAATCGCAATACCCTAAAACTCATCCCACCCATATCCAATTCATAATATGTTCCCTTCTCATCCCTGCAATAATCATGAAAAACAATCATTGATGCATATGCATTACTAAAATGTACTCAATCAAATCCTCAAATGCAAAAAAAGTGAACGAATTTAAACACCTACAAAGAGTAAATACATTTTTTCCCACACATTGAGTTGTGGTTTGGTGGTTGGGACAAGGTATCAACATGAAAATAATCCAAGTCCAAACAATATCTATGCTAGTCAAGTTTGATGGCTATTGTTGTTGAAGTGGGACCATGCTAATGCAGAGACGGGGTTCATAACATAATAATCCTTACCATAAAAGCATTTCATTTCTTCCTACCAAAAACCATAAGAAAGGGCTACAAAAAATCCATTAAAATATTTTTTTCTAAACTATGTTCTTCCTACTCCTCAACGTAAATCAAGGGAAACCTATGAAGAACAAATTCCCCAAATAATTTGTGCATGATTAGGTCATCGACTATCAAAAGCTTAAAAAAATCTAAACACTCCCACGAGAATCTTAAAATATGGACACAAGGATATAATGATATCCAATGAATATCACAAAACATGACACGTGTGAGCTCTTAATATAAGGTGATTAAGAATGCAAATAATAAATGAACCAATTTCCCATTATAATTCCCACAATTGGGATAAAGAAGATATACAGTACTATCTTGTTGATGGGTTCTTGAAGCACTACTATTAGTGATTTGATACTCCCCCTTAGGGAAAAGTACAAAGCTAAATCCATTTTACATTATATTTTTTCATTTATGTTTTCTCATAACTGATGATAAACACATTCCACACCATTTACAAGGAGATCAGTACAACTGAATTTGAGAAAATCCCTGGGAAAAAGCATAATTAAATACAGCTTGAAAATTGTGAATATATTATACAATAATGACATATCGCTGACAGTAATAGGTAAAAAATGTATTCTTTAAGTGTCACACCTCCCATTTCAATTCTTCTCAAAACTTTGGTGTATTCATTAGGGTCAAGGGATAAAATATCTCTTCCAATCTATTCGTTATCGTAACACTTAAAATCTTTCATGGGTAGCCTTTCTTTTCACTATACATACACACGTGTACCAAATTCTTATAACAACAATCAAAATATCATATCATATGATGTAGGTATTACCAAATCGTAATATACATATATATTAACGCTATATATCGGCATTACCTATATAGGTATGATTCCCCATTATAAAATTAAAGCTATATAGGATGTTGATGAAAATCGATAGTTACCCTTCCAAACATAAAATCTACGAAACTTATCATATTCATTTCAACCCTATCGTGCGAGATCTCCCACATATAATCATATGTCATTCGCCTATATCGAATTTTCACCATTTCAGGTATGTGTGTTAAATGAGAAATTTCTTGATGTTTTGACTCTGCGTTTGGTTTGCCTGTCATGACAGTATACCACACATGAATTTGGGGTACCGGTTGCCGAATGTTACTCTGTCCTTTGGACTTGGCGCGATGCACGCGTCCAACCTTCCTTTGCTACAAGTTACGGTTTACAGAGTTGCGTGTTATCGCTCCGGTCTCTGGAGAATTTATTATCGCAGTGGTACCACTGTCTTGGAGCAAATGTCACGTTGCATCAACAGCTGGAAGAAAAGTCCGTAAAGGTCATTTCGACAGGTATAATGCTCCCAGCATCACCAAACACCCGCCGGCGTGGTACTTTGAAATTTCATTGAATAATATTAAATCTCGCAGGAGGGTACTGATATTCCTGCTCGACTTGATTGCTAAAATCCCCCTCGGGATTTCGTAAACCCTTGGTCGTTGCGGCTTTGGTGTGTAGATTTTACATTAGGGTTTTCGGATTTCAATTTTAAACGCACCATTTCTAATGTTCATTTCGGTTCGTCTCGCCCTTCCATTTTTTTTCAGACTTCAGGGATCCAAAATTTCTTGCCGGGCAACGCAGGGCTTGTATCTCACAGGTCGACCGACTGGTAGACCTGCTTTTCTAGCCACTTCCCTCCGCATTCATTTACTCGTGGCTTTCTGTGTAGTATAGCGTTGATTTTTCTGATATAGTCTGCACTGAAGCTATGGGTTTTATGCTTATCGTTCTTATCCTGCGTTCCATCGTTTTGTTGCTCCCCCACGTTGCCTATTTCAGGTTTTATGGAGGGTAAATTTGGGTTTCCACCATAAGGTGGATGGAGGGTTTGCAAACCAGGCGAGGAGTCGTTTTTATTTCTACAGGTCGAACGATAGTTTTCTTGCACATCGATTTCCTCCCTGGCAAGAAATCCCATTCTCATTTTATATTTACCCTTCTTTCTTGTTTACTACTATTAATGAATTTATTTAAAGTTTCCTCTACCTTATGGCACGTCTGGTTTGTTTTTTTTGCAGGTACCGCATAAATGACTCTCGTCAAATTTCTTCTACGCCTGGCTAAACTTGAACAAGTTTCCCCCTTTCAATTGTCCAACCGTGAGATTGAGACAAAATTGTGTTTGTCGCATTTTCTTTTCATTTGTTTCCAGTATGTGCATTAGGGTCCGGCATTTATGTTTGTATAAAAAGGTTAAGAGTTGTGAAGTTATTCTCTCGTCGCACTCCCGTAGTTCAGTTGTTTTATGTTTTCATTTCTCCTGCATTCGTATATCCTCCTTAACTGGAGGAGGTTATGTGTAATAACATTTTTACATTAAGATTTTTTTCATTCGAGTTCGCTCCTTGTCAGTAGCGAGTCGATGGCAGAGTTCAGGGTATTCAACCTGTGTAGAAGAAATCGGTTGTTGCCCAAATGATTCCCACACATACGCACTGCTTTTACTATTTATGTTTTTGTTCTTATGATAATTACGTGAAATATTATTTCGTTTTCACATAGAAACCCTGGGTAATAAACTAACACGATTATTATGAGTTTTCACACTCTATTTCAATCGTAAGCGTAAACAACATACTCGCCGTTTCAGGACCAATATTTACATGAAAGTTACGGAAATTTTTATATATATGAAAAGAGTGAATAATCTAGTGCTTCTGTGTAAATTGCCTTTGAATTCCACTAAAAGAAAAAAATCACCGAATCCATTATAACTTGGGAATTCTTATCGCTATCGAACCCTTGTTAATATCTATGTCTTTCCGACTTTTATCTACTTTGGCTTCTTTTCTGTTAGGCAATTTGGCAGATATAACATATTTTAAATCTGATAGTTATTCTTTACTGTATATCCACCTACACGCTCTGTCTACAAAGTAATTAAATATTTTCTCCTGTATTGTATGTAACTAACTTGTCACCACTGGAAGTATAAGTCTTAAGCTTACTAGTATTATTATATGAATTAATGTTTTTCATCAAATACTTCAGTTGATTTTATGGTCGTTATACAACAAGAAGAATTTAATACTAATCAGATAAAATTAGTGAACTTTCTCATCTTTATATATATGTCTTATGCCCAATCTTCTAACTTGTAATTGACAAAATTTATTAAATCGCAAGATCAGTAGTTTATAAAATGTTATATTTGTCCAGATTATAGTGTTGATTTGAGTACCCATCTATGACCTTAGTAATGTTCTTTTTATATGTTGCTTTTCTTTTGGAAGTCCTTTTGTTCCAGAAAACTAATACATGAAATTCCAAGTGTTGTACTCAGCTGTTAAGGTGGTTCCCTTCGATAATAATCTATGAGAAATATATAGAATTTTCAATAGTTTTCTTTTCGGTTATAGTAGTTACTGCTGGCATGCACATTTAAAGTTCAATTCATCTATTTCTATTTCCACTGTAGCATAATTACTTTAAATTCCTCTCTCCTGTGTATGGATATATTAGTATTATTCTATGAACCAAAAGCAGATTTAAGCTAACTCATCACATTTTTCTGTGGAGATACGTATCTTTAGATTTGAACTAGTCATGGTTTAGAGATTCTATAAGATTCTACTCTTACATGTTGATATTCTACACCAATGCATAATGACAAAGGTGCACTCCTTGTGGTTCATTCTGCTAAATGTAGAACTAATAATGAATGTAAAATCAAGTAATTTTTTTTTTTTTTTTTATATGTAGCCAATTCATACTGATTGAAATAAATGAAACATTTCATTTAAAGACATAACACTCATGCAGTAGACCAAACTCCCAACCGTAGAGCTCCTTTTTCTCCCAGAACTCACCCCTGAGCTGAGACCACCTCCACCATAGATCAACCCCTGATCTGTTTAGGAGCAGCTCATTTAAGCTAAAAATTCCCCAAAGCCTGTTTCTAATTCCGCATCCAGAATAGCAGGATGCTTTTCTTCCTGTTGGCCTAGGCTTCCCATTTTTGGGATTCTTTAAAGCTGTTTTATGCCTTTCCTGAGCTTTTCCAGCTTTTTACCTCTTCCCAACTACTTTCCTCATCATTGGGGAAATTTTGATTCTTCCTCAAAATCTAAATTAGAATTAATTCCTTTCAAGGGATTTTGAAGGATTTTGGGGATTTTTTGCCTTATCCATCCTCATGGATTTAGCAAGTGATCTCAAAATCTCATTCTTGGTCCATATGCACACCAGTAATTTTATTCACTTCCTCAACTTAAATATTAAATTACATTCACAATTTATTTTTCCTTTGGGGTCCACTCCCCTTGGGATCAAAGTTAAAATGTCCAACTTTAAAATTTCAACACATAAATTGGGGGTGTTACATATTCCCCCTCTGAAAATAAACACCGTCCTCTATGTTGTTATTCAACTACTAGAGTTTAATTAAACAAAAATGGATATCTTTCCATCATTTCATTTGGATTTTCCCCACGTGTTTTCTTCCGCCAGCAGCGCTTCCACCGCACTTTTACTCGTCGTTCGTTTCTCAATTCACTTTCGTCATCTAACATTTGAAGGGGCTCGGTGTAAACTCCCTCTCCGGTTCCACCTGTACAACATTCCAATCAACTATGTGAGAATCGTCATGCACATATATTTTTAATAATGAAACATGAAACACATTATGCACTCTAACATGGGGTGGTAAGGCCAGCTTGTAAGCCACTGGTCCCACCCTTTTTAATACTTCAAAAGGACCAATATCTAGAGGATTGGTAGCTGTTATTATAGGCAAATTCAGATAAATGCAGATACTCTTCCCATTTTGATGGCCTATCCATCACATACATTCTCAACATATCCTCCAAAATTTGATTAGTCCTCTCTGTTTTCCCGTCGGTTTGAGGGTGATAGGCAGGTACCCATCCCTCCAAATAATCTTTTCTAAAAAGCTGCTGTAAACTTAGCATCTCGGTCTGAAACAATTACCTTGGGAACCCCATGAAGCCTTACTATCTCCTTCAAGAACACATTCGCTACTTGAGCTGTTCCAAAGGTAGATTTCACTGGTATAAAGTGGGCAGCTTTTGTTAGAGTGTCTACTACTACCATTACAGAATCATGCTGATATTTGGTTTTGGGTAATCCTGTTATAAATTCCATGGAAACTGTGTCCCATTTCCATTCTGCAATTGGCAAAGGGTTTAAAAGACCTGTTGGATGTTGATGCTCAACTTTGACTAGTTGACATTCCATGCACCTACTTAAATATTCTGCTACATCTCTCTTCATTCCTGGCCAGAACAACTTCTTTTTCAGTGCTGTTAACATTTTCTGATATCCTGGATGTCCTGCATATGGTTGTCTGTGATATTCATCCAGAATTTCCTTTTTTAAGGACTCTATATTTGGAATATACAGCCTGTTTTTATAGCAGATCAGCCCTTTTTGGTTTTGAGTGAAATCTGTTTTCTCCTTTTTCTGCAATTTCACTAGGAGTGTTTCATAGTTTAGATCTTGATTTGCTACTTTTCTCACCAACTCTTCTACCTCGATCTGGGCGCTACTTCCAATGCTGTGTATATTCTGACAAGCATTCCTACTCAATGCATCAGCAACTTTGTTTTCTTTTCCCTTGATATGTTTTATGTCCATATCAAATTCGCTTAAAAAGGACAACCATCTGGCTTGTCTTGCATTCAGATCAGTTTGGGAAAAGAAATATTTGAGACTAATATGATCAGTCATCAATGTAAACTTTTTCCCAAGAAGATAGTGCCGCCACATTCTCAAAGCATGGATAACAGCTGCTAATTCCAAATCATAGGCACTATAATTCTGTTCATGTATTTTCAGTTTCCTAGATTCATAGGCAATAACTGAATTCTCCTGCAACAAGACTCCTCCCAACCCCTCTCTACAAGCATATGTACATACCACAAATTCCTTATCAGGATCTGCAATTTTCAGTATAGGGGCTGTAGTGAGTTTTAGCTTTAATTACTCAAAACTGTTTTGGCATTTTTTGGTCCACACAAATTTAACACCCTTCCTTTGTAATGAGGTTATGGGATATGCTATAGCAGAAAATCTCTCCACAAATCTGTGATAATAGCCTGCAATCCCCATAAACGATCTTACTGCTGAAACATCCATTGGTACTGGCCATTCTTTTATAGCCTTTATCTTTTCAGGGTCAACCGCCAGGCCTTGTTCAGAAATAATATGGCCCAAGTATTGAATCTTATCCTTATAAAATTCACATTTGCTGAACTTGGCATATAGCTGGTTTTCTTTCAGAGTTTGCAATACTATCAGTAAATGTTCTTTATGTTCCTCCTCATTTTTGGAGTATACCAAAATATCATCTATCAACACAAGAACAAATTTATCCAAATACTTATTTAACACACTGTTCATCAGGCACATAAATGTGGCAGGGGCATTCGTCAAACCAAAAGGTAGGACTACAAATTCGTAATGCCCATACCTGGTTCGAAATGTTGTTTTGCTGATGTCTTCTTCTTTAATTCTGAGTTGGTGATAACCAGTCCTTAGGTCAATCTTGGAAAATACTGAAGCTCCTCTTACTTGATCAAAAATATCATCAATTCTAGGTAAAGGGTATCTATTCTTAATGGTCAACTTGTTCAGTTGACGGTAATCAATGCACATCCTAAAAGTTCCATCTTTATTTTTCACAAATAGGACCGGGGCTCCCCAAGGAGACACACTTGGTCTTATATACCCTTTATCTAACAATTCCTGCAATTGCATTTTCAGTTCCATGAGTTCAGGAGGACTCATTCGATAAGGCGCTCGGGAAACAGGTGTTGCTCCCGGTACCAGATCGATTGAAAAATCAATCTCTCTTTTGGGGGGAAGATGAGGGATTTCCCTGGGAAAGACTTCCTTAAATTCTCTTATTACTGGTACAACATCCAGTAATTCTTCCTCAGTTTTATGTTCGGTTTCTTCTACATGCACTGCATAAACTTGGTATCCCTTCCTAGCTGCTCTTTTTAATTGTAATGCTGAAATTTTCCTTACAGAAATAGGTTTTTGTTTCCCTTTGAGAATAAAAGGTTTCCCTTCCTCATCTACACAGTGCAGAGTCTTATCCCAGCAATTCATCAAGGCTTTCTTCCTTTCCAGCCAGTCCATTCCTATCAACAAGTCATATGAACCTAAGGGAAAAATATTCAAATTTACCTCTGTTTGAAAATCATTTAACTTAATTTCTGTTCGAGGCAGTTTATGTGTTACCTTTCTCTTAGTTCTAGTGGCTAACTGTACCAACCATGACTGCTGAAATTTTTCAGGTTTAAGATTACATTTTTCTACAATTTTTGGACTAATGTAACTCAAAGAAGCACCTGGATCAATCAGAATAGTAACATATAGGTCAGAAATCTTACCCTCTATTTCCACCATGGTTGCTTGATGTTCTGCTTGCCGATTTTCCAGGGCAGCACTTATAGTTGGTATATTTCTAGCTATATCATTTACTGTTGTCGCCTCTCGATCTCTCATGAGCATATGAATGTTTCGATGAGGGCAGTCCCTGAAAAGATGGGGTTCTCCACATCCCCAACATTTCAAGGGTTCCTTCATCCTGACTGTCCCCTCCTTTTTACTGTCTCCCTCTATTTGTTTTGAAGCCACTTGGGACTGAGCAGTTTGACTTTCTCTGGGTTTGTTAAACTTTTTCCGCTGATGATCCCTGCCAAAATTCTTCAAATAGGTTGGTTTCTATTTCCTCCCTTTGAATTCATTTTTCTGTACCCAGCTTTTCCCTTGTTCAGTTTTTCCTTTGAACTGTTGATAACATAATCTGGCTTTTCTAACAGTTTCGTCCATTGTTTTTGGGTTGTCAAATTCGATTTTCTCCTTGTATGCAGTAGGCAAACAATTCAAAAATCTTTGAAATTTTTCCTTCTCTTCCCTTATGTAGGGTAAATATCTCAGTAGATTTGTAAACTTAGTAACAAACTCATCAATAGTGAGTTGTCCCAGCCTAATTTCATGAAATTCTTTTGCTTTGTCATCATAGTAACGCTCATTCAAGTAGCAATTTTTGAACTTGACCTGGAAATCTTCCCAAGTAACTGTCTTTTCATCAATGGCATGGACCATTTTCATCTCCTCCCACCACAATGTAGCTTTTCCTTGTAACTGGTAAACAACTAATCTGGCCTTCAGATTACTTTCATATTCATAAACCTGGAAATACTTGATCATGTTCAATAACCAAGCTTTCGCATCTTCCTCCTTCTCCCCATCATAGGAGGGAGGCTTAATATTCAGGAATTCTCCCTGTAATTCCTTTTTCTGTTTATACTGCTGCCTAGTGGCCTCCTCATCATCAGACTCATCCATCTTTCTCTTTTTGGAACCTTCGCCTTCTTGTCTGTTCCGGGAAGTTAATTCACTGATGAGCTTTTCCTGCTCCTTGCTGGCTGATGACAACCGGTCATTCTGGCTTCTTAGTTCAACCAATTCTCGTTGCAACCTGTGCAACATGGCCATCATCGTAGCGTTGGGATCTGGTGTAGCAAACTCATCCCGCAGATCCACATAAATCCCTTCACCTTCAGCCATTTCAACTGTACACACTCATAACACAGATCAGCAAGATTTATAAAAATAAAATTTTCCTCATACAAAAAAAAAACACGTAGCAACAGTGAGCACAATAACGACAACCCATTTTTTTGTAACTTGGGCTCTGATACCATTTGTCACACCTCCCATTTCAAACCTTTTTTTTTTTTTCCTATTTTATTACATTAGCTATAGTGCCGAACTAACTTTGGTTTCTTTACCGAACTATCCCTCCAATTCATATACTCGATTTACCTTTTCTCTCTTCTCAAAACTTTGGTGTATTAATTAGGGTCAAGGGATAAAATATCCCTTTCCAATCTATTCATTATAGTAACACTTAAAATCTTTCATGGGTAGCCTTTCGTTTCACTATACATACACACGTGTATCAAATTGTTATAACAAAAATCAAAATATCACACCATATGATAGAGGTATTACCAAATCGTAATATACATATATTTAACGCTATATATATTGGCGTTACATATATAGGTATAATCTCCCATTATATAATTAAATTTATATAGGCTGGTGATGAAAATCGATAGTTACTCTTTCAAACATAAAGTCTACGAAACTATCATATTCATTTCAACCCTATTGTGCGAGATCTCTCACGTATAATCATATGTAATTCACCTATATCGAAATTTCACCATTTCAGGTATGTGTGTCAAATGAGAAATTTCTTGATGTTTTGACTCTTCATTTGGGTTTCCTGTCATGACAGTATACCACATATGAATTTGGGGTACCGGGTGCCGAATGTTACTCTGTCCTTTGGGCTTGGCGTGGTGCACGCGTCCTACCTTCCTTCACCACAAGTTACGGTTTTCAGATTTGCGTGTTATCGCTCCCGTCTCGGGAGAATTTATTTTCACAATGGTACCACTACTTTGGAGCAGATGGCACGTTGCACCAACAGCTGGAAGAAAAGTCTGTAAAGATCACTTCGGTAGGTATAAGGCTCCTTGCGTCACTGAATACCCGCTGGCATGGTACTTTGAAATTTAATTGAATAATATTAAATCTTGCAGGAGGGTACTCATATTCCTGCTCGACTTGATTATTAAAACCCCCCTCGGGATTTCGTAAAACCCTTGGTTGTTGCGTATTTGGGGTGTTGATTTTGTATTAGGGTTTTCGGATTTCCATTTTAAACGCACCATTGCCAATGTTCATTTCTGTTCGTCTCGCCCTTCCATTCTTTTTCTCAGACTTCAGGGATCCAGAATTACTTGCCGGGCATCGCAGGGCTTGCATCTCACAGCCGACCGACTGGTAACCCGCTTTCCTGGCCGCTTCCCTCTGCATTCATTTACTCGTGGCTTTCTATGTAGTATAGAGTTGATTTTTCTGTTATAGTCTGGACTGAAGCTGTGGGTTTTATGTCTATCGTTCTTTTCATGCATTCCATCGTTTTGTTGCTCCACCACGTTGCCTATTTCAGGTTTTATGGAGGGTAAAATTGGGTTTCCGCCATAAGGTGAATGAAGGGTTTGCTAACCAGGCGGGGAGTTGTTTTTATTTCTACAGGTTGAATGATAGTTTTCTTGCACATCGATTTCCTCCCTGGCAAGAAATCCCATTCTCGTTTTATATTTACCCTTCTTTCTTGGTTACTACTATTAATGAATTTATTTAAAGTTTCCTCTTCCTTATGGCACGTCTGGTTTGTTTTTGTTGCAGGTACCGCATAAATGACTCTCGTCAAATTTCTTCTACGCCTGGCTAAACTTGAACAGGTTTCCCCCTTTCAATTGTCCAACCGTGAGATTGAGACAAAATTGTGTTTGTCGTGTTTTCTTTTCATTCGTTTCCAGTATGTGCATTAGGGTCCGGCATTTATGTTTGTATAAAAAGGTTAAGAGTTGTGAAGTTATTCTCTCGCTGCGCTCCCGTAGTTCAGTTGTTTTATGTTTTCATTTCTCCTGCATTCGTATATCCTCCTTAACTGGAGGAGGTTATGTGTAATAACATTTTTACATTAAGATGTTTTTCATTCGAGTTCGCTCCTTGTCAGTAGCGAGTCGATGGCAGAGTTCAGGGTATTCAACCTGTGCAGAAGAAATCGGCTGTTGCCCAAATGATTCCCACACATACGCACTGATTTTACTATTTATGTTTTTGTTCTTATGATAATTACGTGAAATATTATTTCGTTTTCACATAGAAACCCTGGGTAATAAACTAACACGATTATTATGAGTTTTCACACTCTATTTCAATCGTAAGCGTAAACAACATACTCGCCGTTTTAGGACCAATATTTACATGAAAGTTACGGAAGTTTTTATATATGTGAAAAGAGTGAATAATCTAGTACTTCTGTGTAAATTGCCTTTGAATTCCACTAAAATAAAAACTTCACCGAATCCATTATAACTTGGGAATTATTATCGCTATCGAACCCTTGTTAATATCTATGTCTTTCCGACTTTTATCTACTCTAGCGTCTTTTCTGTTAGGCAATTTGGTAGATATAACATATTTTAAATCTGATAGTTATTATTTACTGTATATCCACCTACACGCTCTGTCTACAAAGTAATTAAATATTTTCTCCTATATTGTATGTAACTAACTTGTCACCACTGGAAGTATAAGTCTTAAGCTTACTAGTATTATTATATGAATTAATGTTTTTCATCAAATACTTCAGTCGATTTTATAGTCGTTATACAACAAGAAGAATTTAATACTAATAAGATAAAATTGGCGAACTTTCTCATCTTTATATATATGTCTTATGCCCAATCTTCTAACTTGTAATTGACATAATTTATTAAATCGCAAGATCTCGGGTACAAGTGAAGGCAGAATCTCTTGTAATAGAAGTAGTTTATAAAATGTTATATTTGTCCAGATTATAGTGTTGATTTCAGTACCCATCTATGACCTCAATAATGCTCTTTTTATATGATTCTTTTCTTTTGGAAGTCCTTTTGTTCCAGAAAACTAATACATGAAATTCCAAGTGTTGTACTCAGCTGTTAAGGTGGTTCCCTTCGATAATAATCTATGAGAAATATATAGAATTTTCAATATTTTTCTTTACGGTTATACTACTTACTGCTGGCATGCACGTTTAAAGTTCAATTCATCTATTGCTATTTCCACTGTAGCATAATTACTTTAAATTCCTCTCTCCTGTGTATGGATATATTAGTATTATTCTATGAAGCAGAAGCAGATTTAAGCTAACTCATCACATTTTTCTGTGGAGATAAGTATCTTTAGATTTGAACTAGTCATGGTTTAGAGATTCTATAAGATTCTACTCTTACATGTTGATATTCTACAACAATGCAGAATGACAAAGGTGCACTCCTTGTGGTTCATTATGCTAAATGTAGAACTGATAATGAATATAAAATGAAGTAATTATTTTGTTTTTTTTTTTTATATGTAGCCAATTCATACTGATTGAAATAAATGAAACATTTCATTTAAAGACATACCACTCATGCAGTAGACCAACCTCCCAACCGTAGAGTTCCTTTTTCTCCCACAACTCACCCCCGAGCTGAGACCACCTCCACCATAGATCAACCCCTGATCTATTTAGGAGCAACTTACTTAAGCTAAAAATTCGCCAAAGCCTGTTTCTAATTCTGCGTCCAGAATAACAGGATGCTTTTCTTCCTGTTGGCCTAGGCTTCACATTTTTTGGATTCTTTAAAGCTGTTTTATGCCTTTCCTCAGCTTTTCCAGCTTTTTACCTCTTCCCAACTACTTTCCTCATCATTGGGGAAATTTATATCCTTCCTCAAAATCTAAATTAGAATTAATTCCTTTCAAGGATTTTTGAAGGATTTTCCGGATTTGTTGCCTTATCCATCCTCATGGATTTAGCAAGTGATTTCAAAATCTCATTCTTGGTCCATATGCACACCAGTAATTTTATTCACTTCCTCAACTTAAATATTAAATTACATTCACAATTTATTTTTCCTTTGGGGTCCACTCCCCTTAGGATCAATGTTCAAATGTCCAACTTTAAAATTTCAACACATAAAATTGGGGGTGTTACATTCATACATGACTAAAGAATACATTCCTACACATACAAAGAATACAAGTAAATAAGACACACATAAATGTTGCAAAGAATAAGTGCATACACACAAAAATAATACATTCATACACATACAAATATTACAAGTAAATAAGACACATACAAATGTAGCAAAGAATAGGTGCATACACAAATAAAGAATACATTCATATACATACAAATAATACAATTAAACAAGGCACATACAAATGTAGCAAAAAATACATTCATACACATCCAAAATACAAGTAAATAATAGATATTCAAATACAACAAATAATACATTCATGAACATACCAAGAAACAATATCCATACACAAGAATACTCAAAAAATACACAACAAATAATGAAGGAATCTTGAAAAGCAATCAAAATAATACAAGCAGCTATTTTAAAAATTACATTTATATGCACACAAACAATGAAACCACCACTCTAACACTCAAGGAACACTCATATACATACAAATAAAAAATGAAATAATACTCAAAATCATGCAAAATGAGACATTCATAAACAAAGAAGAATAAACACTCCAAAAAGTCACATATAAATAGTGCAAGCTCTCTCAATAATACATTCACACAATATAGAAGTAGATATCCTATTCATTGATACATTCCAAAATAAAAACTTCAACAAATAAATTCTAACTATAAAAAATTACAACTAATAAAAACACCTATTTCCATTCTCAAAATAATACAAATTAATATGCATACAAAATAAAGAATCTAAAGCATACATTATTTATTAAAAATATTCAATAATATATGTATCATATAAAAATAATAAAAACAATACGCAAATATTTAGATACAAATAAATAATAAAAACATTTAAATATTTACAACATAAATAATATATTTATATTTAGGTATAAAATTTATGGAAAATATTAATGCAGTAGCTAAGAATACCATAAAAGCAATAGAATAGCCCAAAGGCTAAGAAATAATATATTCCATATTTAATTTAAATTTATATAAATATTAATGTAAATATTAAATTATATGTATAAAAAGAGGAAAAAAATATAATATAAATATCCTAAAACCATACTTATAATAAAAATATATAATTAAAAAAACAAAAAAAAATCAAAATCAAAACAAAACTTAAAAGTTCAAAGTTCAAAAAATAAAAAGAAATAAAATCAAAATCAAAACTTAAAAATTCAAAAAATTAAAATTAGAAATTAGAAATTAAAAAATATATAGGTTACAATTGTTATATTATTTTTGTGAATAAGAGTGATTTTTTCTTTTGTGTGTATGTGGAGAAGATGTTTAAAATCTTGAAAAAATGTTAAATAATTTATGTGAATAAGGCTAATTTTGCACTTATAATTGTTATATTATTTATGGGAATAAGAGTGATTTTTTATTTTATGTATGTGGGCTAGATGTTTAAAATCTTGAAAAAATGTTAAACAATTTATGTGAATAAGACTAATTTTTCCATTTGTGTGTATGTTCGTCATATGTTTAAAACATGTTTATAAATTTTTATTAAAATAAAAGAATACATTT
The DNA here is from genome assembly GCA_034641835.2 of Pinus albicaulis. NCBI lineage: Eukaryota > Viridiplantae > Streptophyta > Pinopsida > Pinales > Pinaceae > Pinus > Pinus albicaulis. The sequence goes on from CM076580.1 coordinate 1,330,560,402, forward strand.
GGGTTTTTTCATATTGGAATTACTATAAACTAAAGATCATGAAGGAGCACGAGGAACACCACTCAAAGGAGGGTTACAATTTAACCCTCCTAAGAGCCTTTTGGAGGGGTTGAATTCCCCTCCACAAAAAATAAAGCCTACTCCTTTTATTAATGAAGTTTGTGTTCATGTACATTCTTTGATGGGCCCATCTAAACAAAAAATATATATAAATTGTTCTAATTACAACATTACAAAACATAAAAATAGATAATGTGTTCCGAGCAACTTGGTATTGATAAATTTTCTGCAACATACAACATTGAAATAATATTGTTAGTATAAAAGCCCTTCATAACAACTTGTAATATAATTAAATTCACAATTCGTAAAGAAAATCTATTAAATATAAATATATATATATATATATATATATATATATATATATGATGATGATAAATGTATAATAAATTAAGGAAAAAGTATTAATATAATATTATTATGCAAAGAGGTAAAAGTATAATTTAATTTGCCAATTTAATATAATATCAATTCAAATTTAAACGAAAATGGAAGACCATTGGTTGAACCATTTGAAAGTGGTTTGACTAAAGGGAAGTTTGAAAACATAATTAAATAGTTTCATTAGAGTAAATCGACAAGTAGAAATCTACAAATTGAACAGAGACAAGTTTAGTGTAGAGGGTGAAGCTAAAGTGATTGACAAGAGGTGTACTACAACAAGTATCTCGATAAAAAGAAGTTAATGATTTGAAATGAAGTGTAAAATTTATTTGTATTGAAGTTTGAAAGTGGTGAGGAAAACATGTCCAAATAGTAAATGTTTTACTAAATAATTTAAGTTATATTACTAATTAGAGATCTATACAGATGCTCAAGCTGCCTATGTAGAGTGCACGCACCAATAAATCTATGGAACTCTCACTAATTTCCAATTATCTTTGGGAACATAAAGGCTTCTGAAAAATGGGGAGAAATCATTTTGAAGTAAAAGCTAGAAAACAATAAGAAATGAGAACATCAAAAAGAAAGATATGGGGAACATCATTCTAAGCATAAACGAGAAAATAATAAGAAAGTACAAGGTCAAAAAGAAAGATATGGCCTCGCAACATCTAGGTTAGAGAAATGGCGAGAAATCGTACTGAAAAGAAAGATATGGCCTCAAAATGGGGAGAAAAACAGAAAGCAGAAAGTAATAAAAAATTACAACGTCAAAAGAAAGATATAAGTAAAACAAAAACCAGAAAATTATAAGAAATTACAACGACAAAAAGAAATATATGGCCTCAAAATGGGGAGCAAATTATTCTGAAAGAGAAACCAAAAAATAATAAGAAATTACAGCATGGAAATAATAAACTATTAGAAAGTTAAAAAGTTGACGAAAGTTGGCACTGGCATGGAAATAATGAGCAATTTTAAGAGTCTCTTCAAGTATATCGAAAGAATTGAAATTATACTTAAAAATTGAAGAAATTTTTTTATGGATTATATTAAACAAAATAAGAGATCAAGAAAGAAAATATCAAAATAATTTCAATTATATATTGAAAATAGAAACTATATTTAAAAAAATTTGAAAATAATTCTAGACGGATTACATTAAACTAAACGAAACACTGTTATGCTTCCTTAATTCCACTATCCCACTATAGTCTGAACTGGATAGTGAATTTTTAGTTTAAGGTAAAAACAGAAATTATAACAAATAAAGCCCTTATATTATTCCATTTACCATGCTATTTTATGCTAGGCTTCAGGACAGTTAGCAATCCAAATAAGAATGCCTACTATATATTTTCTAAACAACGAAAGTCAACCTATCCTTTGGAATCTTATAGGATATCTTGAAGGCTCCGCTCTGGAATTCTTAACCATAGTCATTAGATATTTACCCGAAAGGTTCATGGGAATAATAACATCAAATGTATTTTTAACTTCCAAGAAGCAAAGGCAGATAATAATAATGCCATGATTCGTCTTCGCGCTGTCACGAATCAGATAATAATGCAGAACACGAAGAAAATGTTACAGATGAGAGGAGAAGGAAGTCAAGAACAATGCGACTTCTAGAGAGGATTCAAAGAGTAGAACGTTACAGATTGGAGGAGAAAGAAGTGAAGAACAACGCGACTTCTAGAGAAGATTCAAAGAGTAAGAAAAAAATGTATCGGCTGTCTTTCAAAGAGTACGACTACGACTATGAAAGGTGGAAATCAAAAGAACCATTCTAGGAGTTAATGCATCCAAGGGTCCAAAAACTAAAAATATTTTTGTGGGTGGTATACCCCATGTGTTACTGATATTACTGAAGATGAGTTCAAGGACTACTTCACTAAATTCGGCAAAGTTGTAGAACATCGGATTATGCAGGACCCAAACACTAGCCGCTCCAGAGGTTTTGGTTTTGTCACTTGGTTGTAGAAGAAATCATATTCAGAGGAAAAATGATTGAGCATGTGGAGATCAAGAAGGCTAAAACCCTTGGAGATCAAGAAGGATGAAATCCTTGGAGATGGGTTTTGTGGCTATGGTAGAGGGATGATCGGTGGTTATGGAGCTGGAGGTGATGGTTATGGCGGCAACTTTGACTCATCACCTGTTGGTGGTGCTTACGGCAGTGGTGGTGCTTACAGGAGTGGCAGGGGAGCGTAGGGGAAGTACCAATGGACGATATCACCCATATGCGATGTAGAGAAATTGGCATCAGAGTCTACCTAAGAAATAGCTATTACAGACAGATACCGAAGTGAGCTTTAGAGCTCGCCATTTTAGATATTGACTCTCCAAGGAAGCGTGCTAGAATTGCAGAAAAGAAAAAGAGAATTGCTAAGGCCAAGAGTGAGGCAACTAAATTAAAGGTATGCAGGGTCAAGAGATTAAAGCCAACAAGTTAAACCAAAGCAAAAGACAAGTCTACATAGGGGCCGATATGAAAAACTTAAATCTAATAAAAATCGGAGGGGAAAAGCTTAAAATACTATAAAAATGGTCGACAAGCAATGTTTTAATTTTTTGAGAGAAGAGTTACATGACCGTACCTGGAATTCCGAGTGATGATTTTTTTTCTTCAGCCAACCTCAATGACCTGTATCATTGAAACATATCTTAGCAACATTAGCTACCGGTAACTGAATAATTTACAATCAACAAAAATACAAGGCAATGAAATAGTACAATGAAAGAAAATACAGGGAAATGAAATAGAATTACATACACAGAACATAAATAAGAAAATACAGGGAAATGAAATAGAATTACAGAAATAAGAAAATACAGGGAAATGAAATAGAATTACAGAAATAAAAATTGGATCGATATGATACATAGCATATTGAAAGACGATCCAAAAATTTCAAACCCTCCTCCCCTATCCACCCACACCTAACTGACCACCCAGACCTGACTAACTGACAGACACACACAGACCGACCCATACCATACTCAAACGCCAGACTTACTGACTCGGACTAAAACCACACAGCCAAGCACACAAGGATTGCAGATAGATGGAGGAGTATGAAAATGATGCAAAATGAACTACTAAACGGTCCACGAGATATATGTATTTTCAAGATCTTACCGCCCTTGCCTCAACTTGAACGGTCCACCAGATATATGTATTTTCAGCAACCGTTTGAATTTTTAATAACTCCAAGTTTTCATGGTTTCCATAATACGTGGCATTACCAGAGTGTTATACGCTGCTTTCTTGTCAGAAAAATCATACCTCTTACATCGCCCACTACTTGGAATTTTCGAAATTCGTTTCTATTATACGCTGCTTTCTGTTATATGTCGTTTTCATGACCGTGCTCCAGCGCCCACTACTTCGTTTGAACGTTTGATTAACCCTACCACTACTTGGGCATGTGTTTTCAAATTCTCATGAGCACTTGAATAACTTCACGTTTATATAATAGCACTGTCCCAGTCGGATATCAAAATATAGTCATACCAAATTTACCATATCTAAATTAAATAATAAAAAATTAATTGTAAAAACTAATTTTTATTTAATATTTGTATAAAAATCAAACATGACTAAATTTAGTTTTAATCACTATATTTTATTTTAAATTTGATAATAATCACCAAGCGCAAACTTTCCATCTCCTGCCAACAACAGACGACAACAACAGACCACAATATCTCTGATCAGAATAGAACCACACGCCTGCCCATTGGCTCTCTTGACTATTTAGAGAAATGGCAGTACCATTGGCTCTCGCCACCACCTCTAAATGCTCGTTCACTTTTAATAATAAAATAGTTTTTATTATTTGATTAATCATATATATATATATATATATATATATATATATAATCTTAAATAAAAAGATGGATTTTACATTTATAAAAATTGATTTAATAGATTAAAAGTATATAATAATAATCATGAAATAAAAATAAAAATAAACTGGAATTGAATTTAAAATGAAGATAAATTAGATTTGAATTTAAAAGAAATATATAAAGTTTCTATGTAAACCCATTATATATAAAGTTTCTCGTGTAAACCAACTCACTTAGATTTAATTGGTGAATCTTAAAAATTAGCTTTTTAACATTGAGTGTCGTGTTCAGAAAAATTGATGAAAAATTAATTATATTGAATTATGTAATGATTATTTTAATACAAATTATGTTTATTCTAATTATAAAGGGAAGTTTTTAAAAAGTTTATATAAGCTAAAAATTATATTTTAATTTTAACAAATTTCAAAAATATAGTTAAATTTTATAATTTTAATATTTTTAAAATATAACAACACAACTAACAAACAAAATAATATTACGAAAAATCATTATTACTTTAAACAAATAACAACACAACTAAGAAATAAAAATCAGAATCAAACAATTACAGAGTGGATTCATTTCGGGAATGGGCGACCCGTAAACTAATATATTTGTTGTTAAATGTCCCACAAATGGAGTGCAGAGAAAATGAAGTTTTAAATGATCTTTTTGCGGAAATCCATACACACGCTTAAATGTAGATTCAAATCGAGTAGGGCAGCCATTGTTGAGATGGAAAAGTTTATTCTCGGTAGATTTTGTGTCAATTTCAAAGCATGCAAAAAGAATATCAAATTTAAAGTATACATATTTTTTTGGGTTATAAGATATACATATTTTTTGGGTTATAAAATATTAAAAGATTATGTGAATTTTGTACTATCAATTAAATTTACCGAATTTGTACTTTAAATTTGTAATTGATTTTAATTTATCTTATAACTTTTAATATGATCATTAAACATTAACAAAAATTAAGAATAATAAATAAAATTAGAAATATATAATTTTTCAACTATATCATGTAAAAAAGACTCTTAGATATTTATTTACAAGGTAGAAAAACAAATGATATTAATTTTATTAATTTTACATTTTTCAATTGTATTTGAATAATTGTCATGTAAAAAGAGTCTCATCCTGACAAATATTTATAATGTAAAGAAACAAATAATATTGACTTTATTTATTTTAATAAATTTAAAATATATGTTATATTACAAATAGTATTGGATTTTTCTATTTTAATAAATTTTAAATAATGTGTTATTACAGAGTGTTATTGTACTTAAATTAGTGAAATAAACTGAAAGTTGATTATATTGAAAAATAATATAATTATTTTTTCAATGTATGATTATGCTTTATTTAAATGATAGTTGGGTGGGATATCTAAAGTAAATTAGTGATTTTAAATTTGATAAAAAATTACTAAAAATAAGTTGGTTATTTTAATCAAATTTGAGGTAACATTTAAAAAATTGTAATTTTTATAATAAATGTTTATATTAGAATACTTTTTTTTTTTGTTGGGTTTGTAATATTTAATATCACTATCACTTAAAAATAAAAATAAAAAAATTACAAACACAAATTTTAACTCAACAATTCAATAGTCAATTTGTGAAAAGTACTCACATTTTCACAAATATAACAGTTTAATAGACATCTTGTGAAAATTATTCACATCTTCACAAATATTTAATATTTAGGCATAACAAAGATACAATGATATTTTTTTTGTAAGCTTAGTAGGTCATTTATCTTTCATTAATTTAACAAAGGCAAGTTACATCCACATGCAAGTAGTTAGCTGACCTCAACTTTCCCAGAGGGAAACCTCAACTTGCCCATAAGGAAACCAAGTCTCTTGGGCACCTAAGAGGATGATAAGTCATCCAGTAACAAAAAATAATGAGTCTATTCAACCAAGCCACATATGTTTGATTGTCTTTAAACTGCCTATACTCTAGATACCTCAAAACATAACTATCAACATACTGAAATTTAAAATTTTCCTGCATACATAAAATTAAAAACTAAGGACACATCTATCCAATTATTAATCAGCATCACTAGCCTCCACCAAAGCCGGGTCCTTAGCATTGGAACCCAGATGCTCTATCTGTGGAATACAAGGGATATTCTCTTCAATGTGACACAGTCTGCGTTCCTACTTTTTCCAGTTGGAACTCGAACTTTTGAAACTTATTTCTATAATTGGGAAATTCATGCACTACTACTGCCATACCCATGGAAATTTTCTCTAATGCTTTCATCAATGAATACTTACTCTACATGCTGGAGTTGCTTTTGCAAGTGTAGGAGAGATTTTCCTTCAAGAGGATGCATTGATTAGATAGGGATGTGAAGGGAAGAGTGGATGGTAAGGGCATTTATGTTGAAAGTTGCAATGCCGGTGGGTGCAAGTAACAACGCTGGGTTTGTGATTGTTGGGGAGTCTTCCACAAATGCATGTTGCAAACATTTAATTAAAGAAGATTTTACTATCCTAGTTGTCCCTTTTATGATGATTCTTAGTGGGGGTTTTGGTGAAGGGTTTTTGAAGTGAGAAAGAACAACCGTGAAAACTATTTTTTGGCTAGAGAGAATGTGTGATTTTGGGGGACGGTTGGAAAAGGATGATGTTGGTTTTGAATATTTGAGTGGTTGAATTCAATGAAATTTATGGCAGTCCCTTGCAAGTGGAGAGGGATAGATGTATGCGACCAATTATAGTTAACATCAAAGTAATGATGGCCAGTCATTTCAAGGTCATTGGTGAGCCCCGGTATTGCACCAAGAGTGCTACAACTCCTAGAGGCTACTCTACTTTACTTTATCTACCCGGGGTTCATAAACAATTTGAGGTGGCAGTGCTATATAGATAGTAGATGCATTCTACTCATGTCATCCTCTTCTGAGTCCTACCAAAGGATGATATTTCTAGGGTTTTTGAATGAAGTCTGTCACACTTCAGAATTAGACCTAGAACTGCAAGAGACTCAAAACCATTACTCTATCAATAGTCAAAGGACTATTCTGAAGCAAGAAGGTAAAACTATCTATTCTCCAAAGAAAACAATCTACAATGTAGGTTATGGCAGGAAATAGAAGCAAACGAATCAACATTCATAGTGTTGAATTGAAATTGCAGAAAGGGGACTAATCTAATCAGACATTGATGGTACAAATGGCTAAAAACACTCTAACTTCTTCATGCTTTCAATCATGCATCTAATCATGACCTAATTATGCTTGTAAATGCATTGTTTTGTAGCAAGGAGGAGAAGGCGCTAATGTGGCTTAGGAAGGTCTTGAACTCATGGATGCGGGGCTAACGGTGTCTTGATGGTTATGGGAGGTCAAAATGAGGTTGATGATGGTTTCTGGGCTGAAGATGAGGCTAAATGGTGCTATTATAGGGGGGTTTATACGTGAAGCTAGGTTACACTTTTGTGAGAATAGGGGGCCGAAATTTATTTTCAACAATAGTTCGGCCGAACATTTTCCAAAGTTCGGCCGAACTCGTGATTACGTTTAGATTGACGGCACACTGACGGCGCGGGCAAACAGAATTTTTGCCGGAGATTGGAAAACCAGCAACAAAAGTTCGACTGAACTTCTAAAAAAGTTCGACCGAACTATGAGTTCGATCGAACTTTTACTTTTAAAATAGTTCGGCCGAACTATTTTCTATAAATAAATCACCCTCGAAATTTTATGGTTTACTGTTTCATTGTTCGCGTGGTTTTACTGTGGTTTATCGTTTTCGCTGTGTTTGCGCTGTTGCTGCTGCTGCCGCGCTGGTGCTCCTTCCGTCCACGCTCCTTGACTTCATCAGGTAAGTCTCCATACGCCTGCGAAATAATTTTTGTGCGTTGAAATAAAAAAAGGTGTCTGTATTTTACTAAAATTCTGTGTATTAAAATTTCTATGTTTTAAATGTCTGTATTTTAAATGTGTTTTAAATGTCCGTTTTAAATCTTGATACCTTGCAAGGTTCCAGGCAAAAAAACCCTGTCATATCAAATTTCCAATGGCCTTCCTAAAACCTTGTGAAACATCAAGATTCCAACTGCATTTATGCTAAATCTGTCTGGTGCTTGTAATTTTCCTTTCCTCTAGACATGGGAGACTGTAGTCAATGTCAAAATGTATCGGTCAATTGAATCATTTGAGAATAAGGGATATTCACAAGAGTTGTGAAAGAACTTCCCATAATTTTTGTATATATTTTGATCAATTGTGAACCTCCTCAATTAGAAACTAATATGTTTGAACTTATACAAATAAAAATGAGATGCCTCACAAGATTTCTGACAAGGTGTTCATTCTGAAAGTAGCTTCCTAATGGTCTAACCCTCTTGAGGAATGAGTACTTCTGTAGAACTAAATAATCAGGTGGCACCTTTATTATATGATCCATTCATTTGCAAGACTTGCTTTTCATCTCACATTCTTGTGACAAAATCCTCGTAGTGAGAGCTCTTCCACAACAGTGAGAGCTCTGCCACAAGTACGGAAAAAGTTTCAAAATCCCAGCCCCTGTTCCCAACAGGAATTTTCACAGCAATATCCCTCAAATGACAGAACGTTCAAAAGATCCTTGCAGTATAGTGGTTCCTTCATCCACCATGAAGAAAGTTTCCCTCCATTATAAACTAAACATTATAATCCATTCAAATATGCATAGGGATATAGAAACATTTCTTGGAAGGTCAGAAGTACCAGTAACACTTCTGAACAGTATCATCTAGTCAGTTGGAATAACAGACCATTCCCTAGTGGAACCAACTTTTTAATAATCCTTGTGATTATATAAGAAACATCAGGCTCGCTTGCAGGTTAATACAGGCTCGATTGAGTACTAAAGAAAACACAGACAGCATCTTTTGTTGGAAATATTTGCCTCCCTTCTTGACTGGAATGTTGGAAACCTGCTCTGTCTTGAAACCCCTTCTTGGAGTCTCTCTCTAGCTAGAACTGCACCTACACTCTGCAACTAGCCAAAAACCAGATTTGAAATATTTGACTAATTTTTTATATAATTGAAATTCAAAAACAGATGATTTTCTCCAAGTTTTAATTGTTTAAAATATGATTGTTTGAGCAACTCTTTCTCTGGGATACAAGGAGGCTGAAAGATTTTTTTCTTGTATATTTGAAGCCTTCCATTTTTATATAAAAGGATTTTTTTCTTGTATATTTTTATGCTCTTTTCCATATAGTAATGTCATAGTGTATGAAGTTTTAAATTGTTTTTATTATTTTTATTATATGTTGGATGTGATTTTGATTGAAAATGCTTCTTTTTTATTTATTAATTAAAAAAAATTATTAGAAAATGATTGCTTTAAGCCTTGGAATTTACAATCAAGATTAGAAAATGTATTTATATCTAAACTATTTAGGAAAAGTTTAATATTGTTTGATTTTCTCTACCATGTCCTTTTTACATATATCTAGAATAATATTATTTGTAGTTTCTGGTTTTTCTGTAACATTTTACTACCATAATCAAAATCTATAGAAATAATAATCTAACATTATAATATCTTGAAATGGAGATAGCCAACTCAAATATAGTATTGCAAATCCCTGGCTAAGTTAGATGAGGAGGCAATGTATTACTTAGTATTGTATCCATATTGGGTTTGCAAGTTCTATGGGTTCAAAAGAACACTTGCAAACAATTTGTTTTCCATATGACCTCTCTTTTTCATAGATAAATTTCATTCTTTTAGCCATTATGGATTTGAGAAAAATACATCCTGATAGGCCAATAAAAAGCCTTAAAAATGAATTAAACATGAACAACTATTAAATATGGGTAACCAAGTAGCATCAAAACAAACAACTAAATCACCAAGGCTAGTAGTGATAAATAATAAACATTCTAGGATACTTAAAAATTCCATGTAAATAATTTTTTTTACCTAAAATCACTAGATGGTGAGGCCCACAGCAACAAATGCAAAAGCAATGCAATATAACCAATCAAACTACACCAACAAAACATATGGTCTTGAATGAGGTTTTGGACTCTTTAGATATAAATGTACACAGTGGCAATGTATCTTATATAAAACTTTAATCCATGTGCTTAACCTTAACATTGACACAAATGGAATACAATTTTACTCATTTCTTTATGATCTAGAAAAATATTCGGATGAGTATTGCCCACATATCCAAAGTCAAAAGGGATAGATTAAAAAGGGATGCTCCGGTCATCTATAAAAGATAAATTAAAGAAGCATGACATATTAGTAATGCAAATTAGATATGCGTACCAATTATGTTCATATAACACAACAAATAGATGATTCAATACAAATGTCATATAGAAGTCATATTTATCTCATGGGCCTTCAACTTAAATTATATATCTAGCATTACATTAAGCTATAGGATATAAATCAAAGAAGCATTTGAATGTAAATTAAACATGTGTAATAATTATGTCCTTTAGTTCAATAAATAGATAATAATTTGCAAATGCCATATCTAAGCTATATTTCATCTAAGTAGCTTTCAATTTAAACTTATATCTAATGTTAAACTATATAAAAGAATAACAGTAATTCAAACTTCAAAATAATATTTAGAGTTAGTATAAAATGTGACATAATTTTCCTGCGTGGAAAAACATAGTTATTGAGAGTTCAAAACTCATGCATTTGAATAGAAAGTGGGTATACGAATGAGCAAGTAGATTTTTTCTAGAAATGAGAAAGTGAAGGTTGATAGAGAGCCACACAAAATTGCAAATTCATACCTTAACAAAATTGTTAGATCCTTTTAAAGAAAACATATTTAATCAACTTTCATTGAAATATATGATAAACTCAACCCAAGTTTATGAAAAGTAGTATACCATTTTTTACATAATTTCACATAATACAAATAGATAAATTTTAATTAAGTATTGTTATAAATATTTAACTACCCATCGAGAGATGGCCAAGTGATTGAGACAGGGCATCATCACAATAAAAAACCAAGTACAAATTGTAGTAATCCTAGAATCATGCTTTACATAAGGTAAAATTGGGGAACTCATGACTTGTACTATAGATAAAAAACATTTACCCTTACCAAAAAATATATTATAAAAATTGACAAACTACATAAGCTTAAGCTTAAGGGGATATAATCCTTCTTGCCTTCCATATAGATAATGAAAATGATTGTTCCAAGTCTCATGTTGCTTCTCATGTTATTTTATAAACCTTGATTGGAAAGAAAAATAGGAGGGCAGAAATGTAAAAAATATAAAACATAATGAAACACAACGTAAGAAATAGAGAACATAATGAAACACACACATACATATCTCTAGACAATCAACACAATTATTTTCCTAGGAAATCCTTATATGGGAGACAAGCAACCCTAAAAAGTAATGATGCTCTAGACTCCTATTTCCCTAGGAAATCCTTATGGGAAAAAAACAACACTAAAATGTAAACATGCTCTACTCTCTCTTTTCTAGTATGGAAAATATGTGAGTACAAAGAAAGAGGTAATCTCTCTAGAGTTAGCTAAGACTTTTAGCGTGTAAGGTTGCTATAAAAACTTAACTTCATACATTTTTCTCTCTAACTTCACACTCCTAGTTGTATTTTCAACCATGGAACAAAATACAATAACACAAAATGGAACTCTTATTCCTCCTAGTGGCCAAGTATTTAACCTAGTGTGATAGCCAACTAGGTGTAAGATTTGACTCTGTCAACCATTAATGAGGTTTGTGATTTTAGACCTTTTAGAGTCTTGTTAAAATTCCACATGTAGTTATCTTGCCATGCCTGAGTAATGGGGCTAAGATGTCATTCTCTCGTACCATGGTGGTCAACATGATAGGTCAACTTACTAAAGGCATAAATTTTGAATGAACTTCGTTTGATGTTTTTCTTGCACCATTGGATATGTCTTTAAGTGTAGAATAATGGTCAATATTTCGGCACAAGGGATAATTGTTTGACCCCCAAAAATGTCATTTAATGCCTCAAAATGACTCCAAAAGGTTTTAGACCCCAATTCTCCACCCACCATTAAAATGACCCTACAAGTTGATTCTTTAAGTTCTTTCACTCTATAAGCATCAAAATATATGAAAAATAATATAATTATCCAATCTAGATCATTATTTAATAATTTGTTAAAATTATGAGTAAGATATACATCATGGAATTTAAATAAATAGCGTTAATTCATTGAACACCCTTGTACATGTTCCTTGTTGATACTTTGAAAGTAATACTTTTTGAAAAATAATTTGTTTATGGATTCTATTTTCCACATTCTCTCAACCATATCAAAAACCTTCTTATAATATTTGAAATCGAAGGTCTTTCCCATACCAAAGTATGTTCTTTTAAAACATGTTTTCTTGGTGAGTTGGGTGATTTAGAAATGATTGGGAGAGCAAAATTCCTTGAATTTAATATGTACAATATGTTTGGTTCATGCCACTAAGCCAAGAATTTTAAATTCAACTGACTTTTAATATAACCAACTAAATCCTGCAAAAAAGGAATAAAACAATTTATGTTAGGGTTGTGGATTTAGGCATTGAAACAACACACCATGATATTTCAAATTTAAAAATAATGGTTTGAGTCCTAGGTAGCTCAGAATCATATTTGTTTTCAAAATAAGGATGCACTCCCATTTGATTCTCATGATTAGATTGTAATCATGAGGCTCTCGCTCAAGAGTGGACCTTCCCAAAATCTTGTGACATCTTGTCACAAACAAAACCATCAAACTGAAAACACATCATGCAAGAAACATAGCTCGCTGACATATCATTTTTCTCCTTCAAAGAAAAAAAAATTCACATCATGTGAATATCTCCATGTACTCTTCTGCACGCAATCTCACACTATACGCAATCTGCTTCATACTATACTATCCGCAATCTGCTTCAAAGATGACCGAACAATATATCCACACTATTTTCAAACTCTTTAAACTTCACACTGAAAGCCCATCAACATATTCGTACTGAATCTTACAAGAATCTGTAAACTGTTTTCAGATATTGCCGAGTTATTCCTTATTAAAAGAGCCATAGACAAGGTATATAAATATAGATAGAATTACTTCCTTTTAGGCCGACCAACACTTTTCCATGTAGGTTGATTTGTAACACATCATAATAGTTCGATTTTTCAACGTTGATGTAGAGCTGAAATAAACCATTGGTTCATGTTTTCTTTGACTAGGTCTGGGTTTCTGGCTGAATCTATATGGACATTTCTGTCTAGTTAAATACCCTTATGTTTGCAAGATTGATTTATCTTTTAAGATTTTGCATTTGTGTGTTGTATGTATCAAAGATAGATCTATTCCCAGTTTTTCTATGCACATCAATTCAACTGCACAAACAATTAAATCTAATTTAATATTATTGTTTGCTAGAAGTTAGTGAAGCCTATACATTTATTTAAGTGTTATGTAGCAAAATATTCTGAGTGACCTTTCTTATAAGCGTGAGTAATAAACAATTCCGCTATTTTCAACATCATTTCCTCCAATGTTTCTCCTCGAGGTTATCAATTGGGAGCTAATGCTTTGATAGCGTGGCCGGAAACAATTCTAAGTATTTATGTTTAAAAGTTATATATATATATATATATATATATATATATATATATATATATATATATATATATATATATATATATATATATATTCTACCTCAAAAAGTTCCATTAAAAATTGAGATATATATATATATAGAGAGAGAGAGAGAGAGATCTATATTTTGAGTTATTTAAAAAATTTTGAATTTAGGTTCCTATAGAAGATTTCTTTAATCCGGGGACTCTAGCGACGGAGATAGGAACATCCACAGCATTTGAACAAGTTGTCTTTAGTTCCTTTTTTTAATATTATTGAAATAAGTTTATATATGTACACGTGCATTTTCATTTGAAAGTTTTTAATTTATATAAATTATATATATATATATATATATTTATTTATTTATTTATTTATTTATTTAACTGTACATGTATATTGTACAGTTTACCACTGCAGATGTTCCTATGGGAGAACCTGTTCATCAAATGGAGAGGGAACCTTACGAGGTATTGCATGATTTTTTTGTTATATTTTGTTTTTTACATGAAGTTCTAGATATATATATTCTCATTAATTTTTAAAACTTCAAATTTTAATGTTCAAGTACATGTGCATTGTGTATGTAGGTTTCCTATTCACAGGATAGGGCGCGGACTGAGACCCTAGTAGGGAAGACGCCAGATCCTGCATTTGATGGACATGATTTAAGTAGATTTGATTTCAAAATTTAGATGGTTTTAAAATTTGTTAAATTTGATACAGTTTGATACTTGTGAGATTTACAATTTTTGGACATATTTTATTACATTGTTATTATATAATTTGTTTTATTTAATTTTTGGATGGTTTTAGTACTTTTGGCATGTGAATGTGAAGTAATGTTGTCATTTGAACTACATATGGCATGTGATATTTAATGTTAAATGTTTTTTTTGGATAGTTGAATTATAATTGGCATGGCATGTGAAGTTTTTAAAACTCAAGTTTTGGATGGTTTCAATCTACATTTTGCATGTGATATTTAATGAACTTTAAATGTTTAATGTTTTAATGTTGCACAATATATAATCAAAGGGGTTTTAAAACTTAAAGTTTTGGATGGTTTCAATCTACAACTTAAAGTTTTGGATGGTTTCAACCTACATTTGCACATGTGGTAAATTGAAATGTTACTTGTAACAAGACAATCCCCATTGATTTCATTGTATATGTTGATTTCTGATTTGATATAATTGCATTTATGATGGTACATTACTTGTAAAGTCATTGGATTAATAGTGTTCATTGATTTCAGTGTAAGCGCAAAAAATTATTGACAATGTAGAACGATTTTTGTGTTATAATAATTAAACCTAATAATATTAGAGAGCAAGAGAGACAAGGTATGGTGCTTACTACAAGAGTTCGAGCTAAATATTTAAATGGTTTATGATTTATGATTTTTACTTTCTTTTTAATATAATCGATCTGGAAAGATGACAAAACTAATAAGGGTGACAATAAGAATAGAAGAAGAAAATAGTTTAAGATTGATCACAATAAATGCTATTTGTAATTGATTACATTCTAATTATTCACATTCTATCATTCAATATTATTACATTGTCACTTTGCATTCAAAAATTTTATTTGATCATTTTCCATTATTAAATTTATTCTACAATATTTATCATCTCAAAAAATTGAGGTAACTAAGAAAATTTAAAATTAAAATGACTTGATAAATCTCAAACATATTTAGCATATTTAAAATGGTTATATTAATATTAGATCTGTATTTACATATTATTGATAAAATTAATCATATGTTCCTCATATTATTGATAGTTTTTCCTTGGTTGCACACGACTGAAACCAACCTAGATCCATCTTAACTACGGATCTATCAAGCGCCGAGAGGGATCAAATCTCTCGAGGTGCAAACCTTTCCTCAAGTTTTGCACTCAAAAAAGAGGTTTTCAACTCTAGATATTTGATCCCTCTCGGCGCTTGATAGATCCATAGTTATGATGGATCTAGGAAAATAACTTTCTAAAAATAAGTAAGGGAAAAGCAGCATAGGGAACAATTAGGAGTAGATTTAGGGCATAGGGAACAATTAGGAGTAGATTTAGGGCATAGGGAACAATTAGGAGTAAATTTAGGAACATGTGATAGTTGGGTGAGATAAAATCATATTTTAATAAAATAATGGGAATTTGTAGGAGAGACAAATAGTGGATATGACATGTATTTTGGTGAATAATCAAATTTATGGAATTAAACAATTAGTTATTTTTGTATGTGAAAACAAGATTCACACCTAATCCTCACCTAAAAGACTAAATTAAACACATTATTATTAAGGGGACGAGGAGCTTTCTAGGTTTTGAGCTCCCCATTGTTAGATGAGTGTCGTAATGGAATTCCATGTATTTTTGTGAGAACTTATGATATTGTGATATTCTAATTACGAAATAGTGATCTTGAGTACATGTTGGATAATGTAGTAGATAGGAACTTTTTGATAAGGGGAGATTAGGGATGTGACCAAATTCCTATCAGTGAAAAAAAATTCTTCACCTTCCTATAACTCCATTGTAGCTTTGGGGGCCAAAGGTAAGAAGAGTACCTTGGAATTTCTTGGGTGAAAAACCAAGTAGGTCACCAACTTTGGTCTAGTGCATCGGAATTCATTAAAGAATTGGTCATTGGAGCTGCTTCAAGCTAGGAGTGAGCATCGTCACCAACCTACATTGAATATTTTACACTCCCTAGGGTGAATGATACTTTAAATTGATTGACAGTCTAAGACTTTTGAATTTTTCCAAATGCCAAATGATCTTACAAAGCTAGTATTTATAATATCCTAGTAGGTCATTCGGTGACAACTTTTACCGGAAACTTGAAACAAAGAGAATCTATCCTTGGCTAGGACATCATGTAAGATGCCTACCATAAACAGTAAAATTGTACTTAAAAGCTGAGTTTCGGGCAAGTGGGGACAACCACTTGTTATCTCGTCCCTTGGAGGCTAGGCCATATGGGGACCGAATCTGACCTTACAAAATAAAGTGAAATAATTTGTACCATATGGTCGGAGAACATATACAAGAAAAATTAATATACAAGAACAATTAATTTCATTCTAGAATATATATATCCAATACATATTTAACATTTTTAATCAATGCACATGTATAGAAAAACTACTTTCAGTGGATACTAGAGCACGTGCTTGTACCCAAACAATTTGTAACATCTGCAAACCACAAATAACATAAGCAGTTCAATTTTTAGTTGAGTACTGAAAGGTTTAAAAGATAATAAATTGTTGTCCTGACACTTCACTCAAAAAATTCTAATGGAATTCCATCCTCAATAATCCGTTCATGATCGGATTTTGACATTTTCCATTTCTTAATTTTTGATTTTTTCTTTGATTGAACTTCTATCAACTTTATGCGTGCTGCACACACCAAGTGACTATACTGACAACTTATGGAATCGGGTTCATAGTCTTCAAAGTAAACAAAGTCTCCACTTTGACGAGTTTGTTTGAAAAAATAACCTTTCAGTATAATAGACCCTTTGTCATACTGAAATCCGTGATCATTATAGTCTTGTAATAATTTCATTTTTTATTCAGTGCAACGCATCAAATAATACTTCACATTTTCATCGTTGTCAATAGGTGCAATTACAGCAAAAACATCTCCTGCACAATAAAATAAAAATTTAACATTTAATTATGCATATTTAAATTTATTTCTAGATCTTTAAATCATTAGAAAGTAATTTAAATGTTACCTTCTCTAACAAGATCAGAAACTTGATAACCATCGGATGATATTGTAGTTTCCTCTGATTGCATTTCTTCAAACATTGCAACAGACATTTTTCCCTTTGTATTTAGCTCTGTATGTTTCCAATCGTTCACATACATTTTGTTTTCACAAACGTCATTGGATTTTGTGTTGTATATGCAAACATCACAAAAACAAGAATATTTTCTTTTATCCAATGCAAACACATTTGTGGACAACTTTGTTTGAATTGAATGCAATTTTCGAGTCCCTTTTATTGTTTCAACATCATTTCCAATTGATCTATCTACGTCTTCGATTCCAATATGCCAGAAAAACCTTTGTATGGAAAATTAGAAAAAGAATTTGTAAATATGATATCAAAACACAATTAAAAATAATCATTGCATGATAAATGTACAATGTTTAAAATTAGATTTCCAATATAAATTAAATTGAATGTACCTTCGCATTTCTCTTGATGGGTTTTTCTCATGGCTTAGAGCAGCGATGCACCATTGAACAACTTCTTCAGTGTTCACAAGTCGGCGTGCAGAGTGGTTCATTTGATATCTTCGAAGTACTCGTTTTATGCATGCTCCTGCACCGTCATGTTCTCCTTTTCCATGGCCAGTCTCGAAGAAATTCCAACAATGTTTAATGCAGGTTTTCTTATGAAGACAACACAACCAAAAAAATGATCGTGCAGATTTGAATTGACCTGCGCATCCGTCTGACCATATCCAATGTTCATTTAATGTTATTCCACGATTTTTCAATGAATCATAAATTCTTCCAAAACAATGTTGTACAAAACATGTATCATGTGTACGATCGTCACTGATATAAAAGTGATATTCTTTAATGATATGTTGATTTTCACTCGTGCATATTCTATATGATCGACATTTTGTTCAGCATGTCTATATAGAATATGGACGAGCATGGAGACTTGATCAGAATGATAGTATTCACTCTGAATTTATTTTTGTGGAACAAATGTGTAGTTTTCTACAAAATCAATCACTGACAAAATGGTCCCTGGTGGAAAAAATTCACGAGATTTTTTGAATTGCAAGTCTTGCCATCAAGCTCTATGGGAATGCTTGGTGTATTTGTAAATTTCCGCCTCAAACTTTCTCAAAAAGTCTATCAGAAAAATTTCGTCTTCTCGTAATTCGATTCTTTTAACACTATCTACACCTTGAATCGATGTACCGATATATTCATATCTCTTCCATTTCACTTTCATGTTGGACAATGATTGATCATTTATATCAATGCGATATTTGTTTTGAAATTTAGTCAAATTTCCACAATCATCGCATTTTTTACCACCAACACATTTCTTTTTGTA
Organism: Pinus albicaulis; assembly: GCA_034641835.2. Classification (NCBI taxonomy): domain Eukaryota; kingdom Viridiplantae; phylum Streptophyta; class Pinopsida; order Pinales; family Pinaceae; genus Pinus; species Pinus albicaulis. The sequence goes on from CM076580.1 coordinate 1,330,579,446, forward strand.
AAATAGTTCCTTAAGGTTTCTCCTTTCGCCAATTTGAGATAGCAGATTTGCGAATAGTGGAAGGGAGGAGGTGAATCCATCCATAATGTTTCTCAGAGAATCAGGGAATGTGTCATAATGTAAACTCAAATTCCACGCTGATGGCAATGGCTCAAGTGTAAGCGTCTTTTGTGATAAGGTTCACATACATGGTTTTTGTTGAGGAACTTAAGCACTAAGTGGCTGAATTTGATGATTCACTTCTTTGAACTTGTTGAATAACTCTATCTGAGTGTTTCCAAGAATTGTTTCGGCATGTTCTTGTCTTTGTTGTGCTATTATTCTTCGCATCACATGTCCTTGTAGTTGGTGGCTGCACTGGTGTTCTTCCAATATTCATCTGTCTTTTTTTTCTTTCTTTTCTCCATATCACTATTTGTATGAACATACCTACAAATAGCTCTCCAACAAACGAGTTCATCATTTACATTATATCAATACGATATTTGCTTTGAAATTTAGTCAAATTTCCACAATCATCGCATTTTTTACCACCAACACATTTCTTTTTGTAAAATAGTTCATCGCTTTCTCTTTCACATAGAATTTGAGATATGAATTCACGGATAGTGGAAGGAGGAGGTGAATCCTTCCATAATGTTCTACCCAAATCAAGGAATGTGTCATAATATAACTCAAATTCCACATGATAATGGCAACAACAAGTGTCGCGTACGGTGATAGGTTTTACATACCATGGTTTTTGTTGAACAAAAGCACTGAGTGAAACTTGAATTTGACGATTCTCTTCTTTGAACTTGTTGAATAAGGGTATGAGGTTCAAAAAATTTCCTTCAAAAAATTAGACAATAACTCAATTACAAACAATATCACAAAAGATTTAATTTAAAAAAATATTTTCTAAAAAATATGTAATATAACTCTATTTGAGTGGTTTCCAAGAGATGTTTTTCATGTTCTTCGTATTGATTTCGTGCTATTCTTCTTCGCATCACATGTCTTGCAGTGGGTGAAACACGCGAATTGTTCTTCCAATATTCATATATTATTTTTTTAACATCTTCTCCAAGTCTATCTTTGTATGGTTGCCTACAAATAGCTCTCCAACAAACGAGTTCATCATTTACATCTATTTGCAGTCGAAATTTTCGATGTTTGTGCAGAGTTTTTCGCGAGGTTCCCAGTGCTCGTGCCATAGATGTTAGATTCAAACGATTCTCTTGAGTACTTGGTGAAACCATTGCCATTTGTATTCCTCTACGTATATTTGGAACATCTTTATCTCTAGATCTCTTAATTGACTCTATAGCACTACTCATATTTTTATCACCTCTTCTTTCATTTTTTTATCTTTGGTTGATTTTCGAATACCCAATAGTGTCATCGCTTCTTTTAATTTCCTTGATGATAGGAGACCTTTCAACATTTGAGCTTGAACTATCACTTGCTCATTTTTTAAAAACATTTCAAAAATTTTATCGACACGATATCGTATAACATGGTCAGGTTTTTTATCTCCATATGTGTGAGTGTCGACATTTTCTAACATCTCATTATCGATAGTGATTTCATCTGTACATATTCGAAAAAATAGTACATATTCAATAAATAACTAAATTAATAAATATGTCGATAAATATTAGGAAAATTTTAAATATATCAATAGATCATAATATCTACATTTACATACCCGATTCAATTTCTGCTTGAGGTTGATTTTCTTCTTCAATATTTTAAGGAGTATCTCTGTCTGTTTACATTAAACAAAATATTTTTCAAACTAGTTCATCAAATAAATTAAGCTTCACATTGTACATTGGGAAAACTTTAAAAATATATCAATAGATCATAATATTTACATTTACATACCTGCTTCAATTTCTGCTTGAGGTTGATTTTCTTCTTCAATATTTTGAGGAATATCTCTGTCTATTTACATCAAACAAAATATTTTTCAAACTAGTTCATCAAATAAAAATTAAGCTTCACATTTTACATTAGGAAAATTTTAAATATATATCAATAGATCATGTAATATTTACATTTACATACCTGCTTCAATTTCTGCTTGAGGTTTATTTTCCTCTTCAATATTTGAGAGAGCTTCTAACTTTCTTTTGCGATATTGTCTCGTCTCTTCTCTACGTTCCTCAGGCTTTCTTTTCCGATCATATTTTCTCACACAAGTTCTTCGATTTCCCATGATAATTCATATTTGTTTTAAAATGTTAGTGATTTTCATGCTAATTTTAAAACGTATTGATGCAGCATCAAATTTTTTTTTAGAGCGGTGATTTTCATGCTAATTTTGAAATGTATTGATGCAACATCAACCTTTTTTTTTTAGAGGTGATTTTCATGTTGGTAATAAAACATAAAACTTAGATATATATATATATATATATATATATATATATATATATATATATATATATATATAAAATAAAAATTTAAAAAAAAAAAAAACAAAATTAACTCGTAAAAATAAAAAAATTTAAACAAAAAAACAAAAATTAACCAAAAAAATTTAAAAAAAAAACATCAAAAACATTTTTTCTAAGTTATTAAAAAAAACCATATAATTAAAAAAAAAATTAAATAGAAAATTTAAAAATAATTAAAATTACAAAATTTAAATTTAGATAAAAAAATAAAATACAAAAAAGAAAAAATTAAATCTAAAAATTAAAATTAAAATAATAATAATAATAATAATAATAAATACAAATTTTAAAATTAAAAAAATAAAATAAAAATAAAAATAAAATAAAAAAATTTAAAATTGAAAAAGAAAATTAAAATAAAAAAAAACTATCATTCTAAAACAAAAAAAATGAAAAAAACCACATGAAAATAATTAAAAAACAAAAATCCATAAATTTACTGTATTTTTAAATGAAACAATTTATAAATTTTAAAAATGAAAAACTAAATAAACTAAAAGATTAAAAAAAAGAAATTTTAAAAATTAAATTTAAAATAAAAAATTTGAATTAAAAAAAAAAAAAAAAAATTAAAAACAAAAAATAATATATATATATATATATATATATATATATATATATATATATATATATATATATATATATATATATATATATATATATATATGAATTAAAAAATATTAAAAATTTAAAAAAGAAAAAAGAAAAAAGAATTTTTTGATCGTGGAGGCGCCGCCAATCAGCCTCCCGCAGCGAGAGGGTGGTTCTAGGAATCAGCCTCCCGCAGCGGGAGGGTGATTCTAGGAATCAGCCTCCCGCGGCAGGAGGGTGATTCTAGGAATCAGCCTCCCGCCGCGAGAGGCTGATTCCCGGAATTTCCCTCCTGCCGCGGGAGCCCGATTCCTAGAATTGCACTCCTGCCGCAGGAGGCCGATTCCCGAAATCGCGCTCCTGCCGTGGGAGGCCGATTCTCGGAATCAGCCTCTGTCGGCACCTGGGTGGGAGGCCGATTGGAGGCACCACCACGATCAAAAAATTCCTTTTTTTTTAATTTTTTTTAAAAAAATATTTTATTTTTTATTTTTTTTAAATTCAAAAAATTTAATTATTTTTTCTTAATTTAATTTTTATATTCGAAATTTAATTTGTTTTAATTTTTTTTGTTTTTTTAATTTTAATTTTCATTTTTTTTTAATTCATTTTTTTGTTTTTAATTTTTTTTTTTCTAAATTTTGTTAATATTTTTTATTAAATTTTGTATTTTTTTTATTATTTAATTGATTTTTTTTAATTTTTTCATATTTTTTATTATTATTAAATTTTATGTTTAGTTTTTTCATTTAATTTTTTAAAATTTAATAAATTTTGTATATTTTTTTTTAATTTATTTGAATTTAGTATTTTTTTTTTTAAATTTAGTATTTTTTTATTATTTTTTTTTAATTACATAAAATTTTATATTTTTTTTATTTCAATTAAAATTGTGTATTTAAAATTAGATTTTTTTTTTTAAATTAAACTTAATATTTTAAAATTAATTTGTTTTTTATTTTGTTTTTTATGTAATTATTTTTTTTAATTTTTCATTTTTGATTGATTTTTAAAGTTTTTTAACTTTTTATTTTAACATTTTTTTTTTTATTTCTTTACATTTAAAATTTATTTTTTATTTCAAAATTTATTTGTTTATTCATTTATTTATTAAAATTTAATATATATGTCTATCTTTATATATATATATATATATATATATATATATATATATATATATATATATATATATATATTTTGTTATTTTAATATTAACATTTTTTTTTAAATTTAATAAAATCTAATATATATATATTTTTAATTTAAGTTCATATATATATATTTTATTTTTTATAATTTAAATTTAATTTATTTTTAAAAAAAAAAAATTTTAATATATATTTTTTTAAATTTAATATTTTTATTGTATTTTATTTTTCATTTTTTATTTTTAATTAATTTTTATTTTTTTACTTTTAATTTAAATAATGTTTTTTTTTCTTTTTAATTTTTATTTTAAAGTTTTAAATTTTTTAAAATTTAATATATTTCTTTAAATTTAATTTTTTTTTTATTTTTTTTTTATTTATAAACATTTTCTTTTTCTTTTTTAAATTTAATTTCTATATTTTATTTTTTATAATTTCTTTCTTTTTTTAACTTGTTTTTTTTTTTAATTTAATATTATTATTTTGTTTTTTTTTTCTATATATTTTGAAGTTTTAATCTTTAATTTTTTTTTTTTTCTTAAATTTTAGGTTTTTTTTAATGTTTGAATTAAAATTTTTATTTTGTTTATATTTTTATTTTTTTATTCCTATATATTTTTAAATTTTAAGCTTTAAAATGTTTTTATTTTTTAAATTTATTTTTTTCTTAAATTTTAGGTTTTTTTTTAATGTTTGAGTTTTAAAAATTTAAAAATGTTTTTTCTTTTTTTTAAAATGTCAAAAATATGACAATTTTTTTTTTGTTATTCCAACATCAACTTGTTTTGTTTTGAGGGTGTTTTTTCAATCCTTTTTTCGAGAAACAATTTTTTTTTTAGCATAATTTTATAAAATGTTGAAATTTGACCTTCCAAAAAAACCAAGTGCTTTCTGGAATACACATTTTTTGTTTTTGGGGTGTTTTTTCATGTTTTTTGCGTCTTTTTGGGCTTAGAGAGTTCCCGTTTTGAGGTTAGGTTACCTATTTCATCGGTAACAGTGTTCCTTCCCTCTGACTCCACTCCATCTGATCTCGTTGAGAACATTCTGGACGAGACTCTCTTCCTAATCAGCACTGTCGATCCATGGTACAATGATATCATCGTGTATCTCCAGTCCCAAACCTTCCATTCTGAGTTGGACAAGTCTGATCGTCGACGGATTCAACATCATTCCCAACCATATCACATTATTGGAGCTACTTTATACTGCATCGGCGTCACTTTAATTCTTCGTCATTGTTTAACTTTTGAAGAAGGTGACAAAGTCCTCAATGACTACCACTCTGGGAAGGAGGAAGTCATATGTCTTGCTACACAACAGCTCAAAAAATACTTTGTGGTGATTATTTCTGGCCTTCTATTTTCAAAGACTACATCCTTGCCATCGGCAAATTACATGCTTGCCAGATTTATCAGCTCAATATGCGCACCCCACCCGCACCCCTACACCCGGTTATTACTGTTGGCCCATTCACCAAATGGGGCATTGACTTCATGACATGTAACACTCACTCGGTCGGGGAGATTGCTTATATCATTGTCGTTGTGGACTATTTCACTAAATGGGCCGAGGTTATTCCTACACTTTTTGCTGATGGTAAAACCGTAGCTCAATTTATTTTTAACCATGTTATCACAAGATTTAGTGTTCCTCAGGCCATTGTCAATGACAATGGCTCTCATTTTTTCCATTACATGATGGCTGAGATGACTTCTTAGTTGGCCTTGCGTCATGACAATTCAACTCTCTATTACCCCTAGGCCAATGACCAAGTTGAAGAAGTAAATAAAGTCTTAGTTACTATGCTTCAGTGCACTATTGGGATGAACAAATCAAACCGGCATCTCACATTATTTTCATCTCTCTAGGCATATCAAACTTCAACCAAGAATGCTACTAGATTCACTCCATTTCAGTTTCTATGTGGCCTTGAAGTAACCTTGCCAATTGAATGTGAAATTCCTTTGCTCAAGTTAGTTGTCAGATTACTTTCGAACACCTCGCCAGAAGAGGAATGTCTGTTATACTTGGAACGGCTTGATGAAACTCGATGCTTCACCACTTTGGTTACCAAAGCATAGAAGAAATGGGTCAAAGCCCATTTCGATCAGACGGTTGCTCCATGTGTCTTCTCTAAAGGAGACTTGGTCCTTCTCTATGACCAAGCACACGATAAGCTGGGGACAGGAAAATTCGAACCCATGTGACATGGGCCATATATTGTAAAATGTGCTTTGTAGAAAGGGACCTATGAGCTGATTGATTATGAAGGTTACCCTTTGGATAAACCCTGAAATGGGCTTTATCTAAAGAGGTATTATGCATGATTTTCTCATGCATTTACTCTTGTACATTATTGCGCTTTTCATTTTTGTACATTTTTGGTTTGGTGTGCGTTTGCAAGCGATTTTTCCTGCTCATCTTGTTTTACTTGATTTGCAGATGTCTTTGGCTCCTTATGTAGGTTTTGCTGATGGTGCCTTCCGCATTACCCTAGATCTATCTTCTACGGTTTGGATTATTTACGACCCTAATGGTGAGTTAGTAGATTTTCAAGGTATATGTTTAGATCATACAACCAATAATATCGTTGAATACAATGTAGTTATTGAGCTTCTCTCTGAAGCAATCTCTCTTGGAATTAGAGAACTGGTTGTTAACCCGGATTCACAGCTTGTTGTTCTACAGCTCAACAAGCATTATTCCACCAGAACCCTCAAATCTTGTGAATGTATCTGCGTGTTCGTTTTTTAGAAAGAAGTTTTGATTAAATCACATATCATCATATTCCATGACACATGAATACATTAACAGATGCATTAGCTAATCGTGTTCTAGATAGGCATTTGCGGAATTTATAGTCATCATAACATAACATGGAACATGGAATAGGATAATACAATATATATAAATAAATAAATAAATATATATATATCGATTGGTTTGCAAATAGTGTTTATAGGTACATCATACTCCCATCAAAAAATAATATATATTATGATACATAGACAGACTCACAGGTCTCAGAAAAATTGAAGAAAATAAAAATCTAATCTAATCCGTGTGGTGATCATGATAATAGGTTACTTCTCGAATCACTTGAGTTAGCAGTCGATGGATGCAATGCAATACCCCGACAGTGTATTGCTGGTACTGAGGAGGAATGTCTCCCATTTGTGCACATTCCGGAATCCCAGTGGTCATGGCATCAAGGTTCCTCACAATCTCCTCTTCAGGGTCCACTCCCTCCACATAATGGGTGCCCTCGAAGTCTCTTTCCACCCTCCTGGCGATGGGTGACATCCTTGTCGACCTCTGTGGTCGAACATCTGCGATACATAAAGCTTCACATCAGATCACATACATACATACATACATACATACATACATACATACATACATATAAACATGAAAAAATGACAAAAAAGCATGTTTTTACCTCTGTCATACCAGCGCTCAACTGCTGGAAGTGGCATATAAGGGTCTCCTCGAAAATCTATCTTGGAGTACGGCCAATCCTCCACCATGATCAGTTGAAGCCTCAACCATGTGAAGAAGGAAGGTCTAAATGACATACTCTGGGTACTGAAATAGAGGCACTCGCTCTAAGAAGAAGGCCGTCAAGATAGACCCATATCCAAACTACTTCAGTTTGTTGTTTTTACACTTTTTGAGTTGTTTCTTCATGTTTTACACTATTGCCTTGCACCATTTAAATATGTTGGGTTCCATGCAATCCACCACAATCTACAATTGAGCCTTAGTGCCTTCATGCAGAGCTTACGCCCCAGCCACACGTGTAATAGTGTAGAGCACTACATTGAGTGCTAGATCATTTATGATACTTATGGTTATTTTTCCACTCGATGACCATTTTGATTTGGATCATTATCTCCCAATGAGCATATCCATACTCTCACCCATGATTCGATATCTTGACAACCGTGCTTGTGCCCCTCTACGTGAGAGACCAGTGATGAAGTAGATGTCTGCCACTTCGATTTCTAGTTCCTAGTCACCAAGGATGAACCTCTCTCGGTCTGTGTCCCAGATACTAACCAAATACTAAAGAAGATCTAGTTGAGCTCTTATCCCCAGGGTCATAAAGAACTTGAGGAGCCCACAGTTCCTCATTGCGTCCATGCAAGCTCGGTTTTGCATAGTTTCCTGATCAACCTCATCATGATCTCGTTATTTCCACTCAATCACCATGATTGATGTATTATCTTCCCTGCAATGGCATTCAACAAAATATTTTTTAGTGTTTAGGCCTGAAAAAATTGGATCAAAAGCTTGATTTTGGGTTTTACCATTCTTTTTTTTCACCTCGTGGTTGATGCAATTATTTTAAAAATAGCAGCGCCGATCGACGAAATACCCATTGTAAAAAGGGCATGTTGGTGCGGCCCCGATGGTGGAGACCCGCGCTGATCTGAGGCATTTCCCAAATTGAATTTCTCTCCCCAAAAATAAAATAATCCCTAAAATATACTACAAAGAATATTAAAATGAAGGAAAGGAAAGCGCCTCTTACCTAGCATACACAGCTCGCTAATTGACCTCCTGGATCTCCCGTAATGCACTCTTGAATATTTGAGGTAAAATAGGGTAAAAACTCTTTCTCAAACAAGTGAAGTAATTTTTTTTTACTTTCTTCATATTTTATAAATGCACGTGACATTTTAGGGTATTTTTTCATTATTTTAATACTATTTAAATGCTCTTACCTTGAAATTAGTTTGTGGTTTGTTCTTATGCAGTGACCGATTCTATTTCTTCATGGATGACACTTTTACGAGTTCTAGTTTACTACTTTTTCAAACTTGATTAGAGAAAAATGAAAAAGTAACCACCTTGGAGTCATCTTCCAACACTTTTCTGACTCTCTAAACATGAAAACATTGTCGTGTTCTTATCATTTTGAGCTCGTTAAAGTGCAAGAAATGTCATTTATCTAGTATATGTTTACCCCTTTTTCGAGTTGGGATAAATTATTTACAAAAAAGGAATACTTTAGTAAATTGTGACTAAGAGGTTCTCTCACACTTTTTTTTCTACCTTTTTGGGTATGAGGGACTATTTACGAAAAGGGCCATCTAGATTTTTCTTTTCACCTCTTTTCAAACTCTCTAAATATGAAAAGGCATCGAGTTTCACCTTTATATGGACTGTTAAAGTTTAACGACATTGGATCCATCATCATGACAACATCGAGTTCCTCCTTCCTAGGGCTCGTAAAGTGTACTAGGATGGATTTTTCCGAAGGAGAAACTTATATCACAAGCATATTATATCCCCTTCAAGCTTGTATAGAAAAATAATTGGGGTACTCGCCAGAAATGGTGGGGGGAAATGAAAATAATTAATCAGTTGTGTTAGTAGTATGTCGCTCTTGAAAATGACACATCCTCTGTTTCGTTTCGGGTTGGGGATGTCCTTCATTCGTCACTTTGCCTCCATGGGTTTGGGAAATCTATTTTTCCTCTTATGCCATTAACATTTTTTTCCAGCATGACATTTGATCCCATTTGATTCAAATAATGCCAAATCCAAATTCGTGTCTCTGATATGTTCAAGAGAAGTTCCTTCTGCGTCTCATTCATCTCCTATTTCTCTTATCAGTATCATTGTTATATTATTTAATTTATCTCATCTCGATGATGTGGGATAAATTATGGCCCTCCTGCCATGGATCGCTTCTTGTCTACTTCAGCACATTATCTGAGAAATTGATCTAGAGATCCCCTTGTTAGTACCTTAGAGTCTGCATTCCTTAATGGCAGGTTGTTCACGCCCGATGATAGGCTTACATTATTGGCCTTCGATTAGGTGATTTTGCGAATGTTTGATGACAAATCTTTATTCACATCTCGTGGATTATATTGTTGGTACCTTGAGATCCATTTTCATTATTAGCAGTTTCTCTTGTATATGTTAAACGATTTACATCATTGAATGGCACTCAGGAAATTTTCTTTCATGTTCGACTTCAACTCATTTATTCGCATGCTTGAACTTTTACTTGATCGGGTTGTGACGGAGCGCAAGACCCTAGTTTTTGTCTAATTAAACCTAGGCTGCGAGGCAATATGTATTATTCATGATTGTACACATGAATCTTTCATACCGGAATGGCTATGACCATACCTTGAGTCTATATTTGTGATCCTCTTTATTACGGATGGCTGTGTCCATACCTTGGATCCTGTTTCATGATTACTTCTACAGATGGTTGCGCCCATACCTTATGTCCTACGATTATTTCAAAGATATTAGTTTATGTATATGTGTGTTTGTTTGCGCAGGTTTTCCGACGACGATGTCTTGGTCCTGGCACTTATTCGTAAATAATTTCACCCCTCACTCTCGTTCGACCTTCATGCTTTAGGGGGCATCTGTTACACACAAAAAATCACTATATCTGTACTCCCTATTTCTGATCCTGGAGACCCTTAACCGTGACTCTTGTGCCTGTTTTCCATCATGAAAATATGCCTTCATGTCCTCTTCAGCACAATGAACAAACTCTATGTTGGCCATCCCTGGAATAGCTCCTTGTAAACCTAGTTATCTGGAGCAATGCGCCCTCTTCATGTCTTGCTCGCGTCGATGGCCAGTTTTTGGTCTAGGGTTATGCTGATTGGTGCTGGAATGAAGCTCATACTTGCTTCAATCCCTTTCTAGGATTTTTTTTTAAATGGAAGTGAAGCTTCAAGATCTGGAAGCTTCGTGGCGAAGACTTGGTTGTTTGTTCCTGAGGATAGAGTTGATTTTCTCCCTTTGGACTCTTTTTTCCTAAAAAATTGGAACCCAAAGGGATAACCCATTTCCCCACCCGAAGTGGATCCATGCTCCCTCCTCCTTTTCTATATAATGGGTAATATCCCATAGCTCTACTAGTTAGAACATGGATAGAAGAATAACAGAGAAACCATTTTGTCGCTATAGACACCAAGTGAGAGTTAAGAACTTTTTCCCTCACATAATTTTGAAAATCACTTTGGAGACGTGCCTAGATCAGGACCCGTTGAAGGAGAGCTGCGGCATCAAGGTGCAGGTTGTAACTCCCCCTCTCTATTTTAATATAATATTATTAGTTCGTGCTTTCCATTCTTGTCTTAATGTGTGATTGGATTATTATTTTCCCATGGTCAAATAATTAGGTTCTATATGCATTATATATTTTATGCTTTCATGTTTTTTTTTGTTTTGATCCTTTGTGCAGGAAACCAAGTGCCAATAGCAGTGAAGATTTGACCACGGAATGTGAACGACCAAGGGATTCAAATGGGAATTAGCATCAGATTGAGGTAGGTGATCTATTCTCAATCTGTATGTATTTACAATCTAGGGAAGTTGGCTTTTGATTGTTCCTTGTTGTTACTAAACCCACTCTAGGGCTAGAGGGATCGTCTCTGTCTGCAGAGAGGATTTTCCTACATAACATCCACATACCAATATTTTGTCAAGAACAAGTAGTAATTTAAACAGAAGAAGTGAGCCTTTGGTTATGGGAATCTAAAGAAAGGAAAGGCACCCCCAAAACATAGAAGAAAATACAAAACCAAGATGGGGTGTCCTAGGATAATGCAACGAAGCCTCAAGAAAACTATAACACTGCGAAGATGAAGAAGGAGATAGGAAAGTGGTGTGAGTTCCACAAGAGCCCCACTCATAATATAAGTGAGTGTTGCTACAAGAAGTTACTTGTGGCTGAGTTGAAGGCTTCAAATTCAAATACATGTTTTGAATATTAGTCAAAACATGATAAGGGGAATGAAAAATGGAAGGATATTATTGATGCAATACCCATCGCCACCATTCCCACCACCAAGGTCTAGAAAATTTATCCTAAAGATCCAAAGGAAGGGGAGCATCTCTTCCAATCACATATGTGGGTGAATGGGTATCCACTACATTTCATTGTTGATAATGAGAGCTAAAAGAACCTCATATTAACTAAGGTCATTTATTGGTTTGGCCTACCGACCTTGCCATAGACGCAACCATACACAATCGAGTGGATCTACCAAGGACGAGATCTCTGCTTCAGCTAGTAGTGCCACCTTCAATACAACATAAAGCCCTTCACAGATGAGGTACTATGGGATGTAACTCCTCTTGAAGTTTGTGATGCATGTTAGGCCAACCATACTTTTGTAAGTGTCATGCTTTGTATGATTCTAGGCCTCACACTGTTATTATTAACTTGGGAAATAGGTTGTATAGGATACCGAAGGTAGCCCTGCCTACTTCTATCTCTTTGATCTCTGCTAAGAAATGTAGATCATCTCCCAGATTAGGAATTTTTTTTTCTTTATTATTTTCCCTCAAAGTAACATGAAGATCGTTCCCACATCCATATCCCCTTGGAAGGGTTCCTCCATGCAGCAAAATAAGGTGGATAAGGTCATAGAAGAGTACAGAGACATATTATCCTCACCCACAGGGGTATCTTTGTAATTTCAAGTCAATAATTTGATCGATCAGATTCCTGGAGAGCCTCTATCCAATGGGTCGGTATACCTTCACTCTGTTCTATAAGATTAAGAAATAGAAAGGAAGATCAAGGATATACTACAAAAAGGGAACATTTTATAAGGTTCCTCATCTTGTGGGATCCTGATTGTACTTGTACAAAAGAAGGATGGGACATAGAGGCTCTGCATTTATTATAGGATACTAAAAAAAATCAATTTTAGGAATAGGTATCCAATCCCATGGATTGATGACCTTCTTGACCAAGTCAAGGGGGCCAAGTACTTTAATAAGATCAATTTGAAGTCTCGCTATCACTAGGTTCCAATAAAACCCATAGATGTATAGAAGACCATCTTCAAATCCAAGGAGGGAATTTTTGAGTGGTTTTTCATGCCTTTCAGGTTAAAAAATGCCCCTAAAATTTTTTTGAGGCTTACGGATCATATTTCATCCCTTCACCAACTTGTTCGTGATTATATATCTGTACGACATATTCATCTTCAGCAAGAGTTGGGAAGAGCACTTGCAACATGTTATCACAAAATTGCACCTAATGGGCTGCTAATCAGACAATCTCATGTAACTGTTTCAAACCAATATTTTGACTGAGGCTTAGCCTCCTCAGTCTGAGAGGGCTCTCTCAACGGTTAATGATATTGAATAAAGATGTAGATCGCTAACTCTATTTAGGAAATAACTTTCTTATGATGAGTGTAGGTTGAAAATAATATCAGTATGTAAACATTGGGCTTATGGAGTCAATATATTCAGTAATTCAGTGAGTTCACCTGACATGGAAGCTGAGGTGGGTCAAATTTTTTAGCAGTAGGACATACACATATGAAACAGGAAAATACACAGTCAATTCATCTATAAAGGAAGTCAGAGCATTGCAAGAATTAATTATAAGTATTATAAATGAAAACCACTGCAAATGAGATACATAAAAGGTATATATAAGATAGGAAAGCACTAAAAACTCATCCATAGTTTCAGGCTGGTCAAGTAACAAATATTTGTATTGCTGAAACAGTCAATTTACAATAAGTTGCAATTTAACCAAAAATCTCCAACCCTTGACAAATTCGACCCAGTGGCCTTTAACAGACTTGTTACATCATGAGATGATCTGCCTCCTTGCTATATTCATCAAATTTTTGCCTAATGACACCTTGGATAACTATAAAACATCAACTTAATGACAAACAGACACCTATTCTACTTGACAGTCCTTTTCCTAATAGGACTCAAACTACTCATTATTGCCATTTAACAACCTTATCTACTAAATAAATTACATTCTTTGACAAGTATTCTTTCACATGTTCGAATTGAGATGATGGGATTCATCACTCTATGACCACTTAACTGACCTCCTCAAAACTAGGAAACAAAACCCTGTTTTTTAGGCAAATGGTCTTCTTCTTCCATGAATACTTTGGTTGTCATTTTTTCTTCAATTCGTGGTCCTTGAGTGTTGAATAATTGCTTGTCATGCTCTTTAACCCTTCAATAATATCCAGATGTCCAAATATGCTCCGAAACTTGCTAAAAAGTCTGAAATATAGTACGCTACGAAAGTAAGGCAGTTTCGTAGCGTACTTTCGTAGCGCTACAAAACATGCCTTTTATCCTCAAAATTCTAGATTCTTTCCTCTGTCATAGTGTTCATCATCATTAAACATCTCTCCCACACCAATTTCACCTCGTGATAGCATCCTAAAATGGTTCAAAAAGTATAAATAGTAGTTACAGTAGTTTCGTAGTGTTTTTTTGCCCTTCAAGCCCAAGCACGCTACGAAACTGCTAAAAAGTGTTGAAAAACCATTTTTTGTGTAATTTTGAAAACCGAACCTTGTAAGTGCCACAATATTGTTTCTAACATGTCATTAACCTTTAAATACCATAAACCAACTCACCTTATGATCCTTGAGGCATTTATTCCTCATTTACAATTGGTTGAGCTATTGGCTCTTCAAGCACTATCATTTTAAGACCCTTTTTCTCTGACTCTTCATGAATTAGTTCAAGTTGCTCCTAAATGTGTTTAACCTAGTATTTCAATATTCTATTGGTGGATTTCAACTTTGTTTTCATATTTCTGACATGTTTGGCGTCTTTCCTTGCTGGAATGGTCCGTTTGATGAGCTATTGTGTGTCATCCAAAGACTTGGAGACAGTGTCAACCTGTTCTTCCCAAATCACCTTCATTTTTTCAAATTGAGTCTTCTATACACTGTGTTTCCTTTATTCCCTTTTCATAACAGAAATTTCATGATTAGCCACTTTCAATTTTTCTTCAAGGAGCTGCAACTCTATTTTTTCCATCACCTTCTCTTTTCCCTTCTTTGATTTGCTGACTGTATCCTTCTCTGGAGGTGATGAAAGTTCAATAACCTCTTGAGGTGGCTGAGCTATGTCAGTGGGTTGTTGAACTTCTTTACTGCTCTCTAATAGCTTCCTATTAAGCCTTGTCATAGGCTTTCTTGCTTGGAACATGAAACCTGCATATTCTCCCTCAAATTCTAATTTCTTTGCAGATTTAGCCTTCTTTAACTTCTGTCGACCTTCCTCTATAAACTCAGCTTGGACAATAGGAGTTTCATCTATGTCAATGGCATGTAAAATATCCTCTAGATTTCCCTTAGATTTTTCTCTATATTCTATGGCTACTGTTTTCTCTTCTAACACCACTGTTTGGCTCCTTGCCATCCTTTTGGTTCCTTGTTTACTAACAGTTTGTTTTTTTTTTGCAAGTTTGACCACTTTTGACTTATGTTTTGCAGGTGGGACACTTGGTGTAACAAGAATCTGCATTTTATCTAGCTCCTTCATATTTTTTTCACTTTTTTATGATCTTGCAGGTTCACTTGCCTCTGCTACCAACAATTCCCTTTGTTCTGCTGCTAATGGTGATGAAATTCTCCTAGGTTTAGGAGATCTTGAAGGAGTAAGAGCATCCAGCTCAAAACCACTAACAAACAAGAATGAGGACCAGTCTCTGCCTAACCTTTGAAGTTCATCTAAGACCAATAATTTCACTAAGACATGATGAAATAAAGAAGTCTCACTCCCCTCAGACTTTTCTTGGACCTTATCTGCCATTTTTGACAAACTTCTATGCAAATAAAAAGGCAGATCAAGGGAAATCTTACCAGTAAAGTGCAGAAGTAATTTGAAATGATATGAGTACACTTTGTGGTATCTCCCTTCATAGGTAAACTACTTTTGGATGATGAGCATAAATTTTGAATAATTTCCTTTTATGTAACTTCTTGGAATGGCATTGGTGAGATCCATTTCAATATGCTCAAGCTTCATGAACTCTTTGCACTGCTCCATGTTAAACTTGAAACCTTTGAACTAGTTTTCCTGACCTCTTGGAATCTTTGTAATAGTATAAATAACCTCAGGTGTGATGGATAAATTTAGCATTCCCACTTTAGTGGGTGTCCCACTAAAATTCATAGAAAACTCCTTGGACACCTGTGTATGACAACCCTGTAATTTCTCCCAAAACTATAGGCAACCAACTCTTCTGAAAGCTTATACTATTGTTGGGTCTTCACTGATCAAATTCATGTCTGCAGGTTCATATATTACGCATTGGCCACCCTTGTTAGTCCTCCTTTTCTCTGCCATGGTTTCTTCAATGTCTTCACAGCCTCGCTTGATGAATTGCAGCTTCTCTTGATGATGCTCACTATAATCCTTTGAAAACACTAGACACAACTTTAGGTTAGTGCACTAGCTCTCTAGAGCTCAATATCATGCAAGAAAGAATGAGAAATAAGAAATGAATGAATTGGGAAAGGATTTGAAGTTTTGATGTCTCTTCATGACCTTATGATGACTCAAACTTACCTAAACTGATCATGAGGACTGCAAACCTGGGCATGTACCTTGGATTTATCCCTCCATGACTTGAATGGCATATAACATACTCATTTCCAATTATTTTCTAACACCTAACAGCTAGACTGACAAGACAGAGATAAAACCACGCTTTCATAGCATTTTTAGTGTTAATTTGACTATTTTCGCTATGAAACTATCAACTGTTTCGTAGCGAAAAGTGACTTTTCATAGTGTATTTCGCTACGAAACAGTGGTTTCTTGGCTAGTTTGACACTTTCACTACAAAAAACCTTGGAAATTGAAATAAGTCAGAAAATGATGAATGATGTTACATGAGGGAGTTTAAAAATGAGTGAGTTTAAACCTTCGGGTAAACTTAAACAATTAAATTAATGTTTCCCTTGACCAAATTTTAAAATGAATCTTACAACCCTATTTTGGACACATGAACCCATTTAAGCTTGTCAAAATGAGGTTTCATTTTTTTGGGTGATAACATAACACATTTGATAGGTCCTTCAAAACTTGCAGTACCACAAACTATGTGCCAACTTGGAGAAATGCACCTATGGAATGAGCCATGTCCAATATCTAGGTTGCATAATTGATGAGTAAGCCATGCATTTTGTTTCGACTAATATCCAACTCATTTCAGATTGGATAGCCCCAAGCATTCTAATAGAGCTTTGTAGTTTTTTGGGCCTTGCCATTTTTTGTCGAAGCTTTGTGTTGGGATTCTCTCATATCACATAGCCATTGAGTCAGGTTACCAAGGGTAGAGTGAAAATAAATTTTTCATGGTCTGAGTCCCAATAGAAGGAATTCGTTGATATGAAGCATACCCTTTTATTTGTACCAATACTGGCATTGTCATACCTACGAAAACCATTTGAAATTAAGATAGACACATCTGACTATGTTATTGGTGCATTTCTCACCCAACAAGGGAATATGATGGCCTATCATAGTGATTGACCTTTCAATACAATTTGGAAATATGCCACCAATGATAAAGAGATGTATTCTATTGTGCAGGCTTGCCAAAAATGGAAACATTACACTATGGGGAAGGATACAATCATCCACACAAATCACCGACCTCTTCAGTTTATAAATACACAAGGGAAGTTTCAGAATGATCGTCATCATAAGTGGTCTACATATATGCGAAAATTCCATTTGAGCATTAAATAAAATAATGGAAACACTAATCATGTTGTATATCTGCTCATCCATCCCCCCCAATTGCAGCATTGACTACTATTCTGAAATATTGTGGCCATGAGACCTCTGGATGGTCACAAGTTTACAAAAATGATCTAGAGTTCACCACCACATATTAGATGCTAGTGGATGTCAATAGAGTTTTAGACTCCCACCTCTAGGACACATTATTATGCTACATAGGCCACATTCTTTTTCCTTCACGTGAGTGTGCCAAGTTGATTTGGGAGGCACACTATAGTTGAATCACAAGACATTTTTGTGTGGAGAAAATTCTGGTTGTACTACAAAAGAATTTTTATTGGCCAAAAATATGACACAATGTTAGAAAATATATTAGATCCTGAACTTCTTATGCCATCTCCAAGCCAACCATCAAGAATAAATTCTTATACACTCCTCTACCTATTCCCAATCAGCCCTAGGAATCCATCTCCATGGACTATCTATGTTACATCCCTTCTAGCAAGCATGGTAATGACTTTGTATTAGTGGTCATGGAAAATTTTCCTAAGATGGCTATATTGGTGGCCCAAAAGAAGAGTATCATAGTATAGGACATTGCAAAAATGTTCTTTGAATTAGTGTGGGTACATTTTTGGATCCTGCATATCATTATATTAGATCGGGATAACAAGTTCCTGAGCGGATTCTATTTAAACCTCTATACATTATTGGGCACCAAGCTCACCAAGTCGACTGCATTCCATCCCTATACAGATGGCCGGACAGAGGTTGTCAATAGGATGATAGTGCACATAGTACGCATGTACAACTCCACACATCCACGAGCCTGGGATGAGAGCCTTCCTTATGTGAAACACAATTATAACAGAGCTCTCCATAGCTCAACTAGCCACGAACCTTTTCAAGTGGGTCTGGGATGTCAAACATTGTGTCTAATTTATGTTAACATGCCTCATGTGACTACACGTGAAGAATATGCACATGTACAATCTTAGGTTGATAAAGAAACCAATTTTATTGAATACATCTAGCTCATTGACCATCAGGTTCATGAAATATTGGATAAATCCAATGAAAATTTCAAGAAACGACATGATCAACATCAAGTGCCAAATTGTTCCTAAGAAGAAATAAATTTGAAAAATTTCTAATACTTCACTTAGTAAATTGGGACAATATTATTATGGTCTATCAAATTAAATTTTTAAAAATTTTAGATTATTTTATTTTTTTAACCATTTATATAAATATATTTAATCACTCATTATAACTATATAATACTTATTTCACACATACTTTCAATTCAAATACTTTGTATGTGCGCTAGATTCTCCTTGCACACACCATCATTGCTAACCAATTTGATACACTAACCATTACAAGTAGAGTAATTGAGGCTTATATTCACTTTGTAATTTTGCACACAAACATATGCTTACATAGTATAATTAGGAAAGAAGTAAGTGGCCCATCATCCACACATTATTTATTTTCTTGCAAGCAACAAACATCACACAATGTAAATAGGGGAATTGTATTAAAGGATCATGAAGAACATATCCACATACCTGCAATTCAAACACTTTGTATGTTCACTAGATTCACCTTGCACACACCATAATTACTACCCAATTTGGTTTACTAACCATTACAAGTATAGTAATTTCTTATATTTTACTTTGAATTTTTTCACACAAACATATATTGACATGGTATAATTCGGAAAGAAGTAAGTGGCCTATCATCAACACATCATTAATTTTGTTGCAAGGAAAAAACATCACATAGTTTTATTAAGGGGATTGTAAAGGATCACCACATATCCACATTAATTCACATTTTTTATGCTCAAAATTTCACTTACACACACATTTACCCCACACACTAAGCTCACTTAAAATTTGTGTAAAGGGTATCCTCTTTCCAAAATTTTTGTACCTAATTTATTTGAGCTTGTATTTTGTTGCGCACCCTAAGTGAAGAAAATCCTATCTAAAACAATCTTAACTTGAAAATAATAAATTCCCCATAGAGTCCACAAGTTAATTTATAGTTTAGGCTAGTACCATGGTGATAGGCAGGACATAAGTTTTCATGGTTGTTTTTCATATTGAAACATATAAATTTGTCTTTTAGGGAGCTTAAAATCCTGCATCATCTAATAAAAAATCAAATACATGGAGAGAAACCTATGGAGGTAAGGCCTAGGTGGTGGATTATCATGGATCTTCTTGTTGTCTCTTAACACGTGGTAGGGGTTCTAGGTCCAAAAATGACAACTAGAAGTTGACATTCATCCATTCCCACTAGACACAAGTAACTTAGTGGTCAAATCTTAGTTAATATTTCCCTATAGTTTGATGTGTTGGAGCACTTAGACCTGAGGTGATCTTAGTCATACTACTAGAAGTGTTGCTAGATCTTTAGGGATGTAGCCCTAATATTTGTGACCACTATAACCCTCTCCATACCATGGTTTTTTTGTTGTTGTTGGAAGCATCACCATTGGCATTTATGATGTGACCCTAATACCCTATTATAAAATATTCACAAGGACCAATTACTACTTGAGCGGAAGGGCATTAGGTGTTTTTAAGAATTTTTCTCATAAGAAAAACCTCAGATAAACCTTTTTTGTTTATTTTTTCACACCTTCAAATTAAAGGGAAAATTAACCATTTATTTTTCACTTTATCATTATGTATATGATTCATTTGGTTTTCATAAAAGAGATGTATGTGTTCGGGTGTTCTTACAAATGAAACAATCTCAAGTGTTGTTGATTTATTTCCTTTCTTGCCAACATATTTATTTCTCAAAATAGATTGTTTGTTAGTATTTACATGTTTATCATCTTCAAGTTCATCCTACATACAATTCACATTATCATGAAAATCATTTTACCTTTCATACATGTTGAAGCTTTTACTTTTCATCATATTCTGAATCCCCATTTTTGTTGAGACTGGGACCGATACTTTTACTGGCCTGCTTTCTTCTTTCACCCATATTTCCTTAAGCTCAAAAACCTTTTCTTTTCATGTTTCAACTTATAACCCTTGGTCCATGTGACTATAACCCTAAGGTTTTCAAATTGATTTTTGTTGAGTGAGGAGGAAGGCTTTTTCCTTTCATCATATTCTAAAACAAACTTTTTATTGACACAAGGACCGATACATTTACCAGTTCTCTCTTCTTCGACCAATCTTTCCCTTAGCTACAAACCATCTTTATTTTCATTTTTAAACATATAACGCTTGGTCCATGTCAACTTCTACTACCTAGTTTCCAACTTTCAACTTGTTTTTCATTTAAATTTTCCCTAGGTTTTGTGACTAGAATCCTAGAGTTTCCAATTAATTTTGATGAGTGAGGAGGAATTATTTTACCTTTCATCATATTATGAATCACCATTTTTGTTAACACATGGACCAATACCTTTATTGTTACACTCTTATTTGACCAATCTTTCCCTAAGCTCGTAACCCTTTTCTTTTCATGTTTCAAATTATAACCCTTGGTCCATGTGAACTGATACATAGGTTCCTACTATGAAATCATATCATGACCTTCCACCTATGGTGATTTATTAAATAAACTTGTGTATATTTACTATTCAAATTTATTATGACGATGATTCAATTTATTTACAAGTATATTTTGTATTCCTCTATGCAGGGATGGAAACTAAAAAACCACATGAAGGAGAAGATATGTCCCATCAATCTGATCAACCAAATGATGATCAATACATTCCCTATGGACCTGATCAACAACTATAATAACATCTACCCTATCAAGTTGATAAATTTTCACTAGGGGAACCACATGTGCCATGTCAAGCTAATCAACCAATGGAGGAAGAATATTTTCCCTATCAAGTTGATCAACTGTTGTAAGAACAAATTATTTCATCTCAATTTGACATGACAATGGGGATTTGCAGTGGTTTGGAAAGGGGTGCACTGTTCACAGAAAATTTGGATGCAAGCGCAATAGAGAACCTTGGGGAGCCTATCCCTGCTCGCACTCTTAGAGACCATGTCAATATCATCATTCAATAATATTTTGAGAAACATTTGGTTGTCGCACAAGATCAGATACTACATGGGTTGATCAAACATAACAAATGAAAACATGTCACAAACATTTTGGGTGACCAAGATTTGAAAAGAAAAAAAAGACACATATGAATGTCACGGTAAATATATCAAAGGCATTCACTATGTTTGGAAAATAAGGAAAACTCAATGTTTGAGTTGCGAACACGGTAATTATAACTGCTATTGTTGCACCAAGTACATCAAGATCACAACAAAAATTGGCAACAATGTCAAAATTACTCCATGTCTCCAGAAAACCTTGCACAAGCATACCAAATGTAGGCTTCAAGTAAATGAAAATGATGAATATGCTTGTTGGGCTCTTATCAACAGGAAACCCTACCAAGGCAGGATTACAATAGGAATCATAGCATATGTGGTAAAGTTTTGGGAGATTAATTCCCGTGTTATCTCATATATAAAACATGTCGTACAACATCACATAGATAAAGGTGAGTACATGGAACACACTAAGAACATTGTAGATATGAGAGAAGTTTCAATGTTCAAGGAATTTCAACAAAGCAATCACCATGTGAGCATATCCATATGGATGTTTCAAAAATTGAAGCCATGGTTTATTATGCCTAATATAATCTGTGACACATCTTGTTGTCGAGTTGAATTTCAGCTTCATTGTGACACTTTCTAGGATTTTTTCAGGAATAATTATCACAACGACCATCCTCCTATAGTGCGTGATTTTGTTTCATAAATATTGTGAAGAAGGGGGGTAAAAGAGTTTTATTAAAAGAAAATATGTTTAAGTGGGAGAATATGCACTGGATGTGGTTATTTTGAATTGTTACATAGGAGCTTTCTTATTGATCCCAACTACTATGGGATTTCATATGTCACTGTCATATGGAACCAATATGAGTATGTCGTGGTAAATCAACCATCTTCTTTAACACTAGCACCTAATAGGATAAACTATGTTGATGATGATATTCCTATTTCATAATTCATGGGGGTGTTTCAAAACCATATCTATAAATATATCAAACACTCACACAGATCTAGGTGGCAAGCATATGAATTTAAGCATTCTCGTGAATTATTTCAGCGAGGCACAATCTTATCAGTGATGGAATTTTATAAGAATTACACATTTTCTCCTCAGACAGATAAATAGTGAGTATTATCACTCAGACCAAGTGTCCATATTAGTAAATGTTCTTTACATACATGCATAGTTGAACATTGATGGTAGGGATAGCACTAACAAGTCACGTGATGTGATTAAGGAGTATCACTTTTACATTAGTGATAATCATGAGCATGATACATTTTTTGTACAACATTTCTTTGACCTGATGTATGAATCATTTAAAATAAATGGCATATCATTCAGGAAGCATTGGATATGATCATATTGTTGGGTAGGGAAGTTCAAGTCAGCACACTTTTTATTGGTTGATCTGACTACACAGGAAGACAAAAATCTAGCATACTTGGAGCTACTTTGAAATAGAACATGGAAAGGGTGATCATGATGGTGCAAGTGCTTATGTGAAGTGAGCACTAAGGGGGCACCAAATGAGTCACGATGAATATCGACTCAAATCATCACTTGAGGTGGTCAATTGGTGCAGATCCCATCCAAGACATGAAGCCGACGAATCTAGAAGGAATGAGCGTAGGTTCCTCTGGAATATTGACCTTGGGCGATGTGAATAGATCCATTCCTTGGTATTGTAATACCATAGAAGGAACAATGGAGGTACACAGTGCAAAGAAAATACATGTGGGAAATATTTTTCATCAAGACAAGAAAACATGCATGTTGTGATTTTTTCATTGGTGTTGATGTATGTATACTTGATCACAATGAAAAACAAGTGTATGTGAAAGGAGGGAAGTATTTCCCTCTTAAACCAAAGTGACCTCATACAATTCCGACATGGCAAGAGATGCATGACGAAGAGTCCATAATTTTATTTGATCAAGATCGATCTGATATTGTAAGGGAGATTATGCAGCACATCTATTATTAACGAAATCATCTATAAATTGAAATATTGAACGTATTTTACTAATACATATTTTTTATCTTGGTTGTAGGAGAATTTTTTGTATCACTTCCCCCACGCAAAACAAAGAGAATTTGGCCTACTATTTGAAGCGATGCACACATGTGAAAAGTAAGTTGGTGAGACAATATGAAGATGGAAAATTCACATACCAAATTGGTGACATGGTTTTGATGGGCCATTTTTTTTGAAAATTTTAAAAAATATATTGATCACATTATTTATATATATTTTATTCTTGAATATATATATTTTTAATACAAGAATCTAGTAATATCATCTTAGATAAATCTCATAGAAATCAAAACAAAGAAAGGTGAACCAAGGAGATGGAAGATGACATAATCAAACCATGAACATATTATGGAGACTTTCATTCCTATGAGCCATTGTTCAGATGATTAGATGATGTAAATGGAAAGCCCTGAAGTTGACTCTGTAATAGTAAAGTGTAATATAATTAGTAATCTAGTGTAAGAGATCTCAAATGTGATTTTTATAATATATATATGTATATATGACAGTTGAATACTCTTGTAATTTTCTAATTTTGAATAGAGAAACTTTAAATCCCTCTTATCTAGGATGGATTCATAATGGTTTACATATATGTTATATAAGCTTTAGTTTCTCTGAGGTTCTTAAGTTTCTAAAGTACACCAAATTTCAAGGAGGTTCAAAATAATCAATAGGGATTTAGATTTAGATTTAATTAAAAAATTTCATCATTAATTTTGTAAATTTCATGTGTATAGCATTTTTGTTGAGCATGAAAGAAATTTTATAGATCTATATACATGTCATATATATTTGGTTTTAGAAAATCGATTTTAGTATGTAACAAACAAGTCGATATATTATTTGACTTGAAATGGAAATTCAACAATCTAGTTTATGAACATTGAAATATTTTTATGTTATTAATAATAAGTATGTCATGTATCAGTTTGATTATAAACATGGAAATAGTTACACACATGGTTCATATTGGAATGTAAAAAGTGCAAAAAATTATATATTTATAAAATTGATTTCAGTATGTAACAACCAAGTCGATATATTATTTGACTTAAAATGGAAATTCAAAAATCTAGTTTATGAACAACATTGAAATATTTTTATGTTATTAATAATAAGTATGTCATGTATCAATTTGATATAAAACATGGAAAGAGTTACACACATGGTTCATATTGAAATGTAAAAAGTGCAACAAATTATATATATATATATATATATATATATATATATATATATATATATATATATATATATATATCATGCTATAACTATTAATCTCTTTTAGATAACCTCAAAAGATATAAAATTGAATAAAACTTATTACTAGTTTACATCTTGACATCTAAAGTAAAATCATTGTTATTTAACATACATTGATTGGGCACTAAAAGACACTTTCTACAAGCCAATATGATAACTAATATTTTTATTTTGTAAAATTTTACTTCTTGAATGTTCTTAATTAAAGGTGTTAAGATAAAAAAATTTATTGAAATATTTGGATAGACAAGTAAATTTAGGAAAGTGCATAAAATTATAGAAACATGTCATTAATTTTTTAAATTAACATACATTGACTGCACTAAAAGACATTTTCTACAAATTCAATATTAAATTGATGCAGATGATATATTTTAATTCATTTTAAGTATTAAAGTGACTTGCATCATAGTAAGATTGTACTTATTTCCTTAGACTATGAAAGTAGAAATCAAAATTGTTATTTTGTAAAATTTTACTTCTTGAATGTTCTTAATTGAATGTCTTAAGTTAAGGAATTATTGAAACATTTAATAGCCAACTAAATTTATGAAAGTTCATAAAATTATATAAAATTATATAAAAACATACCATTAATTGTCTTTTGGTATATTAAATTCTAATACATATGACTTATATCATGTGTTATGAATAAGTTTTTGTAGATGACCTCAAAAGAAATAAAATTTAATAAAAAAATTTATTAGTTGAACATTACTAGTTGAAGACATCTTTTAAAATTGAATTTAAAATGTATTTCAGTCCAATTTGTGTACTTTAATTAAACCATTAACATATATTTTAGTTCATTTTAAGTATCAAAATGACTTGCATCATAGTCTAAGATTAGACTTATTTTCTTATTTTATTTCTTGAGAAATAAATTTTTTTATCTTGTTAGTTATGTATAATAATAACTTTACATATGAAAATATATAAAAATTACATTATACACATGAACACCTAGAAACTCAAATAATAAGCATCCATAAATTGTCCATGTATGAAAATATACAAAGTTTGTACATCACATGTGAATATGCCCTACGAAATAGGTCTGAAAATATAAAATATATTTATGATCCACTCTAGAAAGTATCTCTTCTAGAACTCTTATGTGTTTTCCATTGCACAGAGTGAGCATCCATAATATGGTACTACAATATAAGACATTCAAATTCAAATTAATTAAAACACTATTTGTACAAAATAAACAATCAGGAAATAAATGATTTTGATTTGTGCATTTAAATAGTCCCCTACATGTGACTCAGTCAAGTGCAAATGGAAGTCAGGTGGGATGGGGGTCCGATCAATCTGGATTTGGTGCTCCCCATCTTGTGACTCAATGCCTCCATATCCATCATCCCACTCATGTGAAAACATAACTGCAACATTGACACCCATCTGCATCTAGGCCTATGTACACAATGGAAAATAAAAATTATAATTATTCTACAAATTAATTAGAATGCATAAATGTAACTTAAAAAATAAAAATTTGAAATCTAAGAACAAAAAAATTCACCTCAACTGTTATTCCATGAGTGTTATGAGGTGGAGGTGGAGTTGGCGGAGACTGATCCATGGAAACATGCACTGGAGGAGGCTGCTCTAGTTGGTCCACTACACCTTAGATGACGTTAGAAGCTCATTTGTGTATTTGGGATGTGCATGCATGTTATAATGAAAGTATTAATATAAATGAAATATGATACAAACCTATTAATACAAATAATGTAAAATTTGATGATAAGAGTCAAAATTTTCATATATATGTACCTAGTTTGTGTCACGTAGGTCATGCACCCTCCAAGTGTCACAGATGGTATCACGACACAGACGTGCATATGACAAAATTTAGTCATGTCGTAAAATCCTAAGATATGAATCATTATGTAATGCAACTGGTGGGCCACAAGGAAATGAAGCTGACCTAGTCATCTCTCCATGCAATGCAGCATGTGCAATGGCCAATTTCCTCTGCATGTTAATCTGCAATGGTATGCCTAGTATCGGTGCCAAGATGTGACGACCACTCTAGCTCCGTTGGTAATACCATGCTCTAAGATAGTCGTGGAAATAATCTCGGAGGTGGTGCTACATGCGCACAATCCCTATGAGCCCCGACATGTTCATAACTACATCCCAAACCGAATCCATAAAACTTATATCCGGTGCTCCATAAGACAAGTTATTATAATATTTTATTTTGACACATGACATGTATTGGGTGCAAGCACATGAAGACATTGTTTTTGGTACAACAAACTACATAATGAAACTGTATGGTACAAATTAGCGAAGAGTCCAATATCTTATATACTCACCTTAAATGCACTTTTCATCATAGGTTTAATCTATGTATCAATGATGCATTGTTGAAACAAATATATATATATATATATGTATATGGTATGTTGTGTGATATAGTTAAATAAAAATGTAGGAAGTGTAAGTTACAAAATCATTACCCAACTAATAAATTTAATAAGGGTGGGAAGTAAGAGATATATTATTGTCATTTATCATTATATGAAATAATTCTATAAATTTGAGTAATGGAAATTTTAAGGAAAATTACAATTTATAGATAAACTCAAGTCTTAAAAAAGTTATTGAGCATCACTCATCTTATGTTATTATGAAGAGCACATTATGTTAAATAACTATAAAACTATGTTAAATGTGTGTGTGTTTGCGTGAGAGAGAGAGAGAGAGAGAGAGAGAGAGAGAGAGAGATAAATATTATAATATAACTATGTTATATAAAGTTATATAGTTATGTTCCATGCTATGTGATGTTATATAATTATATATCTAGTTATGTTGTAAATATATAACAATTATAGTTATGCCATACTTTACAACTTTATATATATATATATATATATATATATAATTGGTTTGGACTTTTAATTTAGTTAATATTTTGTTCAAGTACAATTAATTTTATGAAATAAATTACTACATTTATTATCAAAAAATATTTAAAATATAAATTTATATATTTAAATTAAAAAATGAAATAAAAGGTCTTATTTGATTTAATAGAGGTTCACCATGAGTAACCATCTTCATTATGTCAATTTAAAGTTCCTAATTTATTTATAAATTGGAGTTCTATAGTTCAATTGTTTTTTGTTTTGCAATTTTTTTGGGCATATCTCTCATCAAATTTGTTCGAAATTTAAAATGCATTTTTCATAACAAAAAACTAATTTTTTTGAAAATTTATTTCACTAAAATCCAAAAAAAAAAATTAAAACACAAAAAAATAAAAATAAATATTTACCATAGAAAATATTTATTGTTATCACCTAAAAAATTATTACCTAGCCATTTCTAACTAGGTGAATCGAAATACACCATGTAGGATTAATTTTACTATAGTAAAATCACTTTCACCATAGGAAATAATTTAGTAAACCACCTTTATTAAATTACTTCTGTTTAAAAATTAAAAAAAATTAAATAAATAAAAATAAATAAATAAAATAAAATAAAATAAAACTCATGAGAATAAATATATAAATCATTATTTATTTAATTTTCTTTAGGAATAATTATTAAGTAATTATTTGATAATTATTCCTTGTCACATTTGACTAAATTGATCCCTCAATAATTTGATTTCGTCAATAATAATTTATTATTTTTCACTTCGTAATTGATCCCAATACTTTATTATAAATAAGAGGGTTTTCCATTCATTCTTCACCATGATCGCTATCATCGTCACCACTATCGTCTTCTCACATTTGAGCTCGCACTTGAGTTCCATTTTTCTTTTTGGGTTTTTTGCATATTGAGAGAGAAAAATAGATCGATGAAGTACAAGTGATCAAAAGTACCCATCACATGGAGGGGTATTTACAAATCCATGTTGTAGATATTCTTCAACATGTGTTTCAATAAGAATATTATTCATTTAAAAGCTTATATTGGGTTACTACACTAGTTATTTCTTGTTGTTCTATGTTTTGGATTGCATTTGATATTTTGTTACAAGGTTTTCTTATTTTGTCATTGCAGATATGAAGCGTAAATATCCATATCTTGTTGTTAGGGTCACTTCTCACTAGTGACTTAAGTGAAGTGTTTTTGGTACATTTTCTGAAATATTTGCATTAACAAATGGTGACTCTATTGGGTTTTTAGCTACATAGTCGTCAAAAAATGGTGACTCCACTGGGTTTTTAGTTACATAGTCATCAACAAATGGTGACCCCACTGGTGTAGTAATTCAAATCCTTGGTGACTATCATTTCAAAATTCTCCAGTATTTTTTCCAACCATTTTTAGCTTCTCACTTTCTATTTTTAGCTCCCCTTTTCTTTCTGGAATTTTGTTTGGTTTCCAGTTGTTTTCTGCATCATTCCACAGGTCACAGGTACCAACCGAGGAGGAGATGACAAATTTTGGGTCAAACAGGCTAACCAAGGTTTGCACGAGAAAAAATCACTTTTTGGCCCAATTTATATGTTCTGCAACACACTTTTTGGCCCATTTTCTGCATTCCAACACGCTTTTCAGGTCAGACTCCCCTTTATGTTCATTTTTAGAATTTTTTCAGATTCTTTGAATGTGTTGTATGTGTACTGAGAATGGTTTCTGTTCTTTCCAGAGTCATCCCTAGGCCTAGATTCTCTTAGTGATTTCTCATTGAGGAAGGAAAAATCCCCTTAGGTTTTAGATTACACCTCCATCTTTTAGGAAGATATTTGCTAAGTTGAGTATTCTAGGGTACAACATTTTCAGACATTTATTTTGAGGGCCTTTTCCACTGTTTTATGGTCCTTTATGATAGGTTTATTCATCATGTTATTCCCTTTAGAGTTTAGTGTTTTCTTCCCCCCTTAGGATCCCCTTGTGTGTCTTACGTTTTAGAGCTTATTTCCTATCCTTTTTGAGCATTTTCACCTCTCTCTTTTTTTATTATCTGCACCATTTTCAAAATCCCTCTACCTTTAGAAACCATTCCCTTAGGCTTTTGATATTTTTTCCATAAGTTTGTCTTTGAGTATCTTATTTTACACCTCTTTCTTAGTTGCTTGATATCCTTTTTTGGGAGGGGTTTGTGTTCTTCAATTGGTTGGTTATTTGATTGTCCATTTTCAGCATTATTTACAGTTTTTTTTAGCATTTCATTTTCACCAGCACATGCCATTATACAACATGCTCAATCAAATCATACATTGAACACACTTTTTGCACGCACGTTCACACCCTAAGAAAACATTATCTTTGTTAACACCATCAATCCATAACCTGAAACACGCCACAAAATAATAATTTAACACACATATATTAAGCCCACTTAGGCACCATCACCAAACAATTTGTGTAGTTAGGTGTAGGATCGGTGGGATAGGCTCCCAATAACACCCATAAATCACTTACACTGATACATAGAAGTTGACTTATTAGGGAGTTTAAAATCCTTCACCATTCCACATTGCAAAGTCGGAGTGTGTCAAAAAACTGATTTAGAGGGGATTGTGCTAGGTCATCGTGTAAGTGGTTCTCCTCGGGGCTACCCAATCGGTGGTAGGGAATCTCGTGCATTGGTTGTTCACCAAGAAGCTCAAGACTCGACCACCCCCATGGGATGAAGGTAACCATATTGACCAATCATAGGAAAACACCCTATAGGACTCACTGTTTGTAGAATTTGATTCTCTAACCCACCTTTCTCTAGACAATTCTGCTTGTGGGGATCATATTTCGTCAAGTAAGAAGTCTTTTGGAAGGAAATTTAAAATTATAGGTTTAGGAAATTTTTGAGGATTTATACCACCTATAGACTAGAGGTCATTTTTATTTGGGAGGACGTGTTTTCTTGAGTTAGAGTAACACTTGGCACCACTACACTAGGTGTTTTCTTTTTGTTTATTTCTATTTTTCCCCTATCATCCTTTAGTCCTTTGAGTCATCATTGTCTTTAAATCATTGTGCCCCATAAGCGTTTGTCGCAAAGACTTTGTGGCCTTCACCCCTTGTTTCCTTTAGGACATCTTACTCCTCCTTGTCGAGTTAGAGTTCATCCTACTATTCCTCCAACGAGTCCCCATTCTGACTATGTTTCTTCTACTAATTCTTCCAGTTCTTATTTTTATTCCATGTCTTCCCAACCCTGTATCGGCACCATGTCAGGCAGTAACGTGGGTATGGGAAACCAAGGTAACCCCACAAGAGTAACCTCTAGTAGTTTGGTCACTAACCTCCCATTTCTCCCATATATGGTTGGTTTAATACTTCTCGATTTCAACCATATCATCAACAATCCCCTTCTCCATGACCCAAATTTACTTGCTATGCGTACCAAACTTCCTTACGACATCCCCAAGTTTGAAGGAAAACCTAGAGAGTACCCCACCAAACATGTACACTCATTTTAAATGTAGTGTTCATCCAATTCTATCACTTAAGACTCCATTTTTCTTCCCCTCTTCCAACGCACCCTTACTGGAGCTACTTCCAAGGGGTATGTGGACCAAACACAATCCTCCCATTCCACTTTTTCAACTCTCTCCAAAGCCTTTCCATTAGACAAAATTTTATCCTAAAAGTGCCCATGAAAATTTCACATAATTTCGATGTCATAACATGCTGTAATATTCCCAATTAGCCATGAGCTAGTTGTAATATTAATTTTTGTTTTGATTCCTTATTTAATGAATAAGAGGACAATGGAGGTCCATAAGTCTCCTTAATAATGAATAAAATAAATGCCAATGTGAAAAGAAGACATCTTGGAAGCTTAATTGAGCACCCATAGGTGTGAAAAGGGGTTGGAACACCTTGACTGGGTCAACTTTGACCAAATCAACAATGTTGTCATGGAGGAGTAGCATTCAATGAGGGACAACGCAGTTTTATATGGAGACACCTTGCATGGAAGTAGTTTCATAAATGAATGGGGCTTCGGGTTTGGAAGCTCATTTTCTATAAAAGGAAGAGGATGGAAGCCATATTGATTATGTATTGGTTATTATATTTCTGAATATATGTTTTTTTTTAGACATATAGCTTTCTTTGGTTGTTTAGCTAAGATTGTAAGTGTTGTTTAGCACTGGGTGTTCTTGATCAGGAATCCCACCTCTTTCCTTGAGAAGCCTATTGGAAGAGCATTGTAATACATTCCACTATCATGAATTTGGACAAGGCTTCAGTGTTAATGTATAATGCAGTTCATGTTTAGGATTTGTGTGTGTGTTGTAGGGAAGAAGTTGTGGAGGTTTGATTTGGGAGATTTCCGAGCTAGATCTCATTGGAGGGAGGTTCCTTTCTCTTTGGAGGCTAGTAAAGAAGTCCCTGGAGCTTCATTGACACATTTGGCATCAGGCCATAGCATATTTATCCCCTATAGCACAGTATCAGTCTAGATCTGCGTTATTTTAGGGAGGAGTTGTAAGGGTTTCTATAGTAGGTGACCTGGGAGGTGTTTTTTCTAGTGAAGGGATATTCCTTTCATATAGGAGGTCTATTGGACGAGGGTGCATTATTTTTTATATCAGATCAGCCAAAACTTTCCAAATCTATTATTGTGGTGAATCGTCAGCCCTAGGGCTTTGATTCAGATCTTGTACATTGGTGTATTATTGCAAACCCTTTGGGGGTTCTTTTCTGAAGGTTCTATAGAGCCTTGATATAAATTTTCTATATATTTTGAGGTATATAACAACTATAGATCTTTGTATCTTCATCTATTGTAGCAGTGTATCCAACATTTTGATCTAGTAGCAGCACCTCTCTTTGAGGATTTTATCGATTGGAGGCTTGTTATATCTTGTTTTACATCTTATGGCCCATTTAGTATGCATATTTTGTTGCTATTATAATAATTAGAAGGTCTCCATATTGGCCTCTTGATTTTATATGATGTTATACACTACTATTCCAGCATTTTGCATTATATTCCTACTTTTCCCATTTGGGAATATTACAGTGGTACCAAAGCACAATCTTGGCTCAGCCTGTGAAGACATTACATCTATTTTATCAGAAGAAGA
The DNA here is from genome assembly GCA_034641835.2 of Pinus albicaulis. NCBI lineage: Eukaryota > Viridiplantae > Streptophyta > Pinopsida > Pinales > Pinaceae > Pinus > Pinus albicaulis. The sequence goes on from CM076580.1 coordinate 1,330,612,594, forward strand.
AGAAGCTTCTCACAGAAAAGAGAAGGCTTATAGAATAGACAAAGGAAAGTATCCATTATTTGGAGAAATGGAGGGAAAAAACTTTTCATAACTTCTTCTCCAAGCTATGCATGAGCTTAACAGAGAAATCAAGGGAATGAGGAGGGAAATACATAAAGATCCCTCAAGAATATTTTCAGATGAAGAAAGCTCTAGTTCTTCATATTATGGATGTTAGGTCCCTATATTACTATTATAGTCGCTTATTGTTGTTAGTGTAACCCCATTATTGTTATTTTTATACCCCTGTAACCCCCATATTGTTATTATTGTGCCCTTAAATTATTATTGTTAGGTCGGCTAAGATTACATTGTGGCCCCATGGACTCCTATATATAGAAAGGAGGTTTTGTAATTTGTATCATCCAAGAATTGTTCATTCATGTAATGTATTTGAGGTTTCCCCCTCGAAGTGGCTTATTTATAAGGTGTTGATATCTCTTTTCTTCTATTTTTGGAGCTGGTTTCACAACATCTGGTATCATAGCTTTGGATTCTAGGGTTTTGTTGCTCCAAACAGATCATCGTGGCATTTTTTCTATAACTATTTTTCTATGAAGGTTCAGAAGATGAAATTTTTAGAGTGCAAAGACATAATTCTGAGGAACATCTTCACAAAATGTTAGAGCTTGGTTCGCAATATTTTTGGAGATATGATCTGTTGAAGTTAGGAATTTTTGCAGGCTCCTGAATTTCACTTAAAAAGGTCATCACGGAATTTTCGCTGTAGCTTTGTTTCTACGAAGGTTTAGAAGATGACATTTTTAGAGAGTGAATCTGAAATCCTAAGGAACATCTTCACAAAATTTCAAATCTTGGTTCGCAATATTTTCGGAGATATGATCTGTGGAAGTTAGATATTGTTCAGGCTCCCAAATTTCATATAAAAGAGGCGATAGTGGGAAAATATTCATAACTCTCTCTCTAGGCATCGGATTAGAATTCTGTAATAAGTGACTAAAAGTACACAAAATTTAGTTTCATGTCTATAAATTTCAGAGCCAAAGGAGAAAACAGTTACACGTGGCAAGTCATACAAATTCGCTCTACTGAACCAGTCCATAATTAGGTCATTGTGGTAGATTGGACATAAATTTGTCTTGAAGAATCCAAATCATGTTAGACCTGTGGAATTTGAAAGAAGCTTCAGAGGAATACTACAGGGCCAAATTTCATATATTGAGGTTCTACAAGTATAGAGATAAGTCAATTTCAATATCGAGCTCCTCAAAAGCAAGTAAAAGGTGTGTATTTTTTTTCCTGAATTGCATAAGTCTTGTTTGAAGAATCAAGTTGAATTTATTCCAAGGGCATATTGTAGAATATATATCATTATTGGATTCTAAAATGGCCCCTAAAAATAATTCAACACCCATTAAGCCTTTAAAGGCTCTACTATGACTCATGGAGACGAATAATGGCAACATCACATATCAAAATTACAAGAGAAAGTGCAACAAATTTCACTCTTGCAAAAAGAAACAAAAAATGACATGGAAGTTTTGAAGAAAGGTGTGGAATCTAAGATGGATGATTTGAAGAATGACATGGAATCTAATATGGATGGCATGGAAGCTGGCATGGAATCTAATATGGATGACATGGAAGCTAAGAAGGAAAACATGAAGAATGATCTAAAAGCATACATGGAAGGTTTGAAAAAGTTGATGCAAGAAATGTTTCCTAATGGTGAAAAGATAGTAGAGTAAAATCATGATGAGAAAAAAACAAATGTTAATCGTGATTTCATAAACTCTAATGTTGGAAGGAAGAACCACCATATTCCAAAATGGATATGAGGAAGTTTGATGGAAAGGATCATGTAACATGGATACTACAGATGGAGCAATATTTTGATCTCAATAATGTGCAAAACACACAAAAGGTACGCATTGCAACTTTACATTTAGAACAAAATACATTTGTATGGTATCGATGGCTTTGATCCCGTAAAAAAATTGTCACTTGGTAAATTTTTACGGAGGAAATGATAGCACATTATGAGGATACAAAGAGCAACACTTTCTTTAGCCAATTGATAAATCTCAAACAAAAGTGTTCAGTGGGGGAGCACATTGAGGACTTCCAAAAATTGAATATAAGGGTAACTGATATTCCAGAAGAACACATGATTGATCTCTTCATAGGTACTTTAAAGGATAACATCCAACATGAAGTTCGTGTTTTGGAACTTGATTCATTGGAGAAGGAATTCAGGTTGGCAAGAAAAATTGAATGTAAAATTATGGCGACAAAGAAGCCTACCAGTCACTTCTATAAAGATGGAAGTGTTGCTACTCCTAGATTTCCACAACCTAAAAGGTTGACACAACAAAAATTGGAAGAAAAAAGGGCAAAAGGGATTTGCTACAGTTGTGATAAAAAATACACTAAAGGTCATAAGTGTGTTGATAAGAAATTATTTTACATAGATTGTGAAGAGGAAGGAGAAAATGAACAAGAATCTTCAAAAGAAGAGGATATACACCAGGAACCAGCCCTAGAAGAGGAAGAAATGAGTCTGACCATATCATGTAATGCATTGGTAGGAATTACCACTCCTCAAACTCTCAAGATAGAAGGACATATCAAGAAGAAAAAGGTGATAGTGTTGATTTATTTAGGTAGCACCCATAATTTTATTAATTGTAAGGTAGCCAAGGAATTGAATTGTTTCCGATACCTAGCACAAGAATGTCCAGTGATGGTTGCAAATGGAGGAACTATAAATTGCTCTAGAAAATGCCATAATATCAAGCTAACCATGGGGGAATATGTATTGAATAGTCCAATGCTTTCCATTCCTATGGGAGGTGTTGATGTTGTACTAGGAGTACAATGGTTACAACCTTTGGGGATGGTAGCTTTTAATTTTCAAAAACTTTTCTTGAAATTTTTTTCAGAAGGAAAGGAATTCAAATTACGGGGTATTGCAGGGAAGCCGGGAAAGATAATAAGCTCTAATGCCATGACAAATCTTCTAAAGAAATAACAACGAGGCGTAATTGCACAATTATGCTCAGTAGAAGTTCCAACATCAAAATCATCTATTTCTGCAAATATCCAAAAATTCTTGGACAATCATTCCAAGGTGTTTGAAACCCCCAAAGGACTCCCACCTATTCGTGATCATGATCATGCTATTCATTTGATTCCGGGAAGTGTTCCTCCAAACATCAGGCCTTATATATATCCTTATGTCCAAAAGAGAAAAGTTGAACGTATGATTGCAGAAATGTTAGAGGTGGGTATAATTCAACCTAGTCAAATTTCTTTCTCTGCTCCTGTAGTATTGGTACATAAGAAGGATGGATAATGGCGCATGTGTCCAGATTATAGGGAGCTCAATAAGCTCACCATTAAAGATAAATTTCCCATTCCTGTGATTAATGAATTATTGGATCAATTACATGGAGCAATTTATTTTACCAAGTTGGATCTTCGTTCAGGATATCATCAAATTAGAATGAAGATTGAAGATATTCTGAAAACAACATTTCGAACTCATGAGGGTCATCATGAATTTTTGGTCATGCCTTTTGGCCTTACCAATGCACCTTCTACATTTCAAGGGTTGATGAATTCCATTTTAAAACCCTTCCTTAGAAAATTTGTGCTAGCTATATTTTTTTATGATATACTAATCTAAAATAGGTCTTGGAAGGATCATGTTCAACATGTTGACATGGTGCTCAAACTATTGCAACAGAAACAATTATATGCAAAAACATTCAAATGTTTCTTTGGAGTACAAGAGGTGGAATATCTAGGTCATATTGTATCTCACAAGGGTGTTAAGGTAGACCCTTACAAAATTAAAGCCATTAAGGAATGGAAAGTCCCCACAACCATAAATAAATGGCAAGGATTTCTCAGGTTAATAGGGTACTATCGCAAGTTTGTTAAGAATTATGGTAGAATAGCAGCACCTCTGACAACATTATTGAAGAAAGATGGATTTTCATGGACTTCTGAAGCAACTAAGGCCTTTGAACATCTTAAAGAGGCTATGTGCCTAGCACCAGTCTTAGCTATGCCAGACTTCACAAAAAAAATTATTATGGAATGTGATGCCTCGGGAAATGGAATTGGTTTTTTTTAATGCAAGAAGGAAGACCCATTTCTTTTGAAAGTCGTCCAATCAAAGGAATGTATTTATAGAAACCTATTTATGAGAAGGAAATGTTAGCAATACTGCATGCACTAAAGAAATGGTGAATTTACCTAATGGGAAGACACTTCAAGGTAAAAGTTGATCATGATAGTCTTAAACACTTTCTGGAACAAAGACTATCTTCAGAAGAGCAGTAAAAATGGGTCGCAAAAATGTTGGGTTATGACTTTGAAATAAACTACAAAAAATGGAAGCTAAATGTTGTTGCAGATGCACTCTCAAGAAATAATGAAGAGGTAGAAGCATTGTTTTGTGACATTTCTATTATCCAACCAAATTGGATAACCGAACCAAGAGATGAATGGAAGAAGGACGAAGAAATGTGGACAGTCATTCAAAAGTTGCAGCAAGATCCTAGTACATCTGATACATTTAGTTGGAAAAATGATTCCTTATGGTACAAAGATCACTTATATCTTTGTAATAATTCCCAACTAAAATAAAATATTCTTTTGGAATTTCACACTTCTCTTTTAGGAGGACAATTAGGATTTTTAAAAACTTACCACAGGGTGAAGATTTTTTTTTTTTTGGGATGGCCTTAACTCTGATATTCAAAATTTTGTAGTGGAATTTTTGGTTTTCCAGCAGAATAAAGTTGAGACAATTAAGACCTCGGGTATTCTACAACCTTTATCCATTCCAACTCAATGTTGGGAAGAGACTTCAATGGATTTTATCACAGGTTTACCTAAGTCCGAAGGAAAGAGTGTCATCATGATGGTAGTTGATAGACTTACCAAGTATGCACACTTTTGTGCATTATCTCATCCATTTAAAGCAAGTATAGTTGCTACTACATTTATGGACACAATTCAAAAGCTACATGGAAACCCAATGGTTATTGTGAGTGACAGAGATCCCATTTTTACTAGAAATTTTTGGACGAAGTTATTTTCTTGTTTGGGTACTCAATTAGCTCATAGCTCATCTTATCATCCTCAATCCGATGGTCAAACTGAGATATTAAATAAATGTTTGGAAGTATATCTTTGTTGTTTTGTATCTGATAAACAAACACAATGGGTCAAGTGGTTACCTCTTGCTGAATGGTGGTATAACACTTCCTTCCATACTGCAACAAAAATGACCCCATTTATGGCACTTTATGGATATCATCCACCATCCATCACATCATATTTAAGAGAAAATTCAAAGGTTCAATCAATGGAAGATCACATCGAGCATCAACAAGAAGTTCTCCAACTCTTAAAGGATAACCTGAATTTGGCACAAATCAAATGAAACAATAGGCAGATCAACATCGCATCGAGAGAAGTTTTGATGTAGGAGACTGGGTATTTTTATGGCTAACATACAAAAAAATGTCCCTCAAGAAAGCTAAGAAGGATAATAAATTATCTCCAAAGTACTATGGTCCTTACAAGGTGTTTCAAAAGATTAGTACTATGGCATAAAAATTGGAGCTTCCTGCTTCTTCACGAGTGCATCTAGTTTTCCATGTTTCATGATTAAAGAAGGTTATATGTGAAAATCCTCCAGTTCAAACAATATTGCCAGAACTTGATGAGGAAGGAAAAATAATATTGGAACTTGAAGTGGTCATGGAAACAAGAAATCGACAGTTACAGAATTGATCAATTTCAGAGTATCTCATCAAGTGGAAAAGCTTAACCACTGAATATTCTACATGGGAGGATGAGAATTTTATACAGAAGCACCCACAGCTACTCAAGCGTTGAGGAAAACACTTTTTTGAAGGAGAGGGGCATGTTAGGTCCCTATATTACTAGTATAGTCCCTTACTGTTGTTAGTGTAACCCCCTTATTATTATTATTGTACCCTTGTAACCCCCATATTGTTATTATTATGCACTTAAATTATTATTGTTAGGTCAGCTAGGATTACATTGTGGCCCCATGGACTCCTATATATAGAAAGGAGGTTTTGTAATTTGTATCATCCAAGTATTTTTCATTCATGTAATGTATTGGAGGTTTTCCCCTCAAAGTGGCTTATTTATAAGGCGTTGATATCTCTTTTCTTCTCTTTTTGGAGTTGGTTTCACAACATTATATATAGCATCACCTCTCTTTGAGGGTTTTATCGATTGGAGGCTTGTTATATCTTTTTGTACATATTATGGCCCATTTATTTTTCATCTTTTGCTGTTGTTATAATGAATAGAAGGTCTCCATATTGGGACCTTGATTTTATATGATGTTATACACTGTTATTCTAGCATTTTTCATTATATTCCTGCTTTTCCCATTTGAGAATATTACAGTGGTATCAAAGCATAATCTTGGCTCAACCTGTGAAGACATTGCATCTATGTTATCAGAAGAAGAAGAAGCTTCTCACATAAAAGAGAAGGCTTATAGAATGGACAAAGGAAAGTCTCCATTATTTGGAGAAATGGAAGGAAAGAAGTTTTCAGAACTTCTTCTCCAAGCTATGCATGAGCTTAATATAGAAATCAATGGAATGAGGAGGGAAAGACATAAAGATCCCTCAAGAATATTTTCAGATGAAGAAAGCTCCAGTTCTTCATATTATGGATGTGAGCATTCAGCCACACAATTAGATCTACAATTCTTTACCATGCCTATGTTCATAGCAAGAGATATGGAGGAAGGAGATGTAGCAAATGAGGAGACTCTTGCTGAATATATTCAAGAGTATGAATGTCAATCTCAGAGGTTCAAATATCATCTAAACTTAAAAGGTTTTTGCAAGATCAAGGAGGATAGAAGGCCTAGCAATCATAATAGAAACAAGAGGTGCAAGCAGCATGATTTGGGTATATTCTCTCTATCTACTTTTGATGGGTCACCTAGATGCACAGCTAGGGCTTGGGTGAAGGAGCTAGACACCTATTTGCAGTAGCACCAAGTTTCATAAGATGAATCCAATAGAATAGCAATGTTGCATCTTGAAGGTAAGGATTATGATTGGTGGTTTTACGAAACTTCTTCCTTGAATCATGTAAATGTATCTACTTGTGCAAATTTCACTAGGAGGTTAGTGAAAATATTTGATGCAAAACATTCTTAAACATCCTTGATTGAGCTATCCAAGCCTAAACAAACAAAACCTTTACATGAGTTGGAAGGATCCATAAACCTAACTCCATTATAGAATGCTATTGAGGGGGTTAAAAACTTGCAGAATATCTTTCTAGAAGCAAGATCCCCTCTTCAAGAAGGGCTCTCTTCTCAAAATGAAGACATGGAGACCTCTTTCTCAAAAGAGGATCAAAACAAAGAGCCTCATAATGATGATGACGCAACCTCCATTCATGAGGAAGGGGAAGAGAAGGCTAGAGGTAACTGTGCTATCACATCAAGAGCAGATCTAGTACCTCATGGAGAGGTAGATGGAGCAATTTCTCCAATGAGAGGAGCTCTTGTATCATTGCAAGAAGCTCCAAAGGATATCATATGTGGAGATCAAGGCACAATCCATGAACAACATGTGCCATTATTGATAGTTTGTGAGACCTTGCAGATGAAAGGAGAAGGTAGGGAGGATGGCCAACATCATATTATTAGGAGCACACACCCCTATATATTTTGGAAGGTTGATGCACAAAAGAGGTATACTGATTTGTGTAGTGAGAGCAAGGACAACAAATTCCACTCATATATGCAGTCTACTCTTGATATTGATGTCTCTTTTCATGGCGACATTCCACCTAGGAGGCCACCAGATCAGGAGATGATGAGGCATGTCTCACGTCATGATCCACCATTCATATATCCAGGAGGAATGGGAGCATTGGGAGGTCATGGTACAACATTGAGAGTCTTGGGTAGACTCAAGGAGGAGGGATAAATTCTCCCAACATCATCATTACCCACTCTCATCTTAGATATTATGCTGAGAAAGGAGCAGCAGAGGGAGGATAACGGCCTTCCAATATGTCACTTTGCCATGGGATATGTCAAAGAGGAGGAAAAATACATGACAAATGCTTTCTATGAAATATCATCGGCACTTTCACTATGGAGGATAGATCCATATTGGAAATCCCAGCTGTTGGTGGATTATTCCAAGGATATTTTTACTTGTATGATACTTGATGACCAGATACATGAGGAGGGATATTCAATCAGAGATGAGGCCATCTACTATCATGGTAGGATATTCTTATCTAGAGCTTCCAAGCTCAAGGAGAATTTACTACAAGAAGATCATGAATATTTTCTCTTCAACCACACTTCTTCTACGAGAGCATACCACACCATCATGGAGGGGTGCACTTTGGAAGGCTTTGAAGAGGAGATATATCAGCATTTGAGGAGATTCATGGATCATGTGGAGATGGAGGAGATACATAAATCTTTGAGGGAGTTATCACAACCACCTCTTTCTTCTTTGGGAATGAGAGGGGATCTATCTATGATCCACTCCATTTGTATGAATAGGGTTTATGGTAAGGATTATGTTTATGTGCATAATGATTTATTTAATGAATATATGTATTCCTTAACCATATATGTGCAGGCCATTTATCCAAGTAGGAGAATTCTTCCTTATAAAATTTGTGGCCAAATTTGGGCCATAAACTATGTTGAGCATGGCCACTCCCTGGGAGGATATAGGGAGATGATTTACCACTCTGGGTGCACTCCAAGGGCACCAAAAATTTCTCACCTTTTCATCCATTGTGAGAAAAATTGGACATAAATTAAGTAGTGGGGAAACCACTTACCACATCATTATCTAATGTATTCAGGAGATATACTATGCTGGTTCCACATGTGAGACTATGACCCACCTCTAGTTTTGCATATTTCTGTTTGCATGTACTTGATTTTGATCTCATACATTAATGTTGTGCTTATTATTTTTATGGGAATGATTGGAGGGGGGATGGGAGGATTGAATGTGCCCTATGGGAAATAAATTCTCCATGTTTATTATGCTACATGATTCAAGGAGAACCTTGGGCAAACCATGATTCTTTCATTGGATCTATTGCTTCCTTGTGGGATGAAGCATTTGCATCTCATGAGAACTTTGGAGGAGAATTTCATGGAGGGATGGATTGGGAGACACTTAGCTTATGAGGGAAGCTTATCACATTAAGGTGTCACCAATGATGGAGGATAAGAGTTGCAACACTCACCTTGTCAGTTGCTTGAGGACAAGCAACATTTGAGAAGGGAGGACTGTAATATTCCCAATTAACTATGAGCTAGTTGGAATATTAATTTTTGTTGTGCTTTCTTGTTTAATGAATAGGAGGAAAATGGAGGTCCATAAGTCTCCTTAATAATGAATAAATCAATGCCAATGTGAAAAGAATACATATTGGCAGCTTAATTGAGCACCCTTAGGTGTGAAAAGGGGTTGCAACACCTTGACTAGGTCAACTTTGACCAAATCAACAGTGTTGCCATGGAGGAGTGGCATTCAATGAGGGACAACATAGTTTTAGATGGAGACACCTTGGATGGAAGTAGTGACATAAATGAATGGGGCTTAGGGTTTGGAATCTCATTTTCTATAAAAGGAAGAGGATGGCAGCCATATTGATTATGTAGTGGTTATTATATTTTTGAATATATGGTATATTTAGACATATAGCTTTCTTTAGATGTTTAGCTAAGATTGCAAGTGTTGTTTAGCACTGGTGTTCCTGATCGGGAATCCCACCTCTTTCCTTAAGAGGCCTCTTGGAAGAGCATTGTACTTCATTTCCATGTTCAGGCTTTAGGCCAAGATGCATCTTACATCTATAGCGCAAATCCTGTTGAGGGTTGAGTTGTGTTGCGGGTTTGCAACAATGGAGAACATCTTTGGGTCACTTGAGATCTTATTTTCAGTGGAGAAGGGTTCCTTTCCATTGGGAGGAAAGTAAGGAAGGCCCTTGAGCTTATTTTCATACCTTGGCATCAGCCACTTATTTAATTTCCCCTATAGCACAGTTTCATTCCATATCTGCGTTATTTTGAGGGAGGAATTGTAGGGTGGTTTCAGCACACCATTTGGGGAGGAGTTTTTCTAGTGAAGGGATCTTCCTTTAATATAGAAGGTCTATTGGAGGAGGCTGCATTATTTGTTATATCATATCAGCCACAAATTTCCAAATCTATTATTGCAGTGAATCTTCAGCCCTAGGGCTTTGATTCAGATCTTGTACATTGGTATATTGTTGCAAACCCTTTAGGGGTTCTTTTCTGAAGGTTGTATAGAGCCTTGATATACATTTGTTGTATCTTTTGAGGCATATAACAGCCATAGATATTTGTATGTTCATCTACTGTAGCAGTGCCTCCAACATTTTGATATAACAGCAGCACCTCTCTTTGAGGGTTTTATCCATTGGAGGCTTGTTATATGCTGTTGTACATCTTATGGCCCATTTATTATGCGTATTTTTCTATTGTTATAATGATTAGAAGGTCTCCATATTGGCCTCTTTCTTTTACATGATTTTATACATTTCTTTTCCAGCATTTTTCACTATATTCCTGCTTTTCCCATTTGGGAATATTACATATGTAAACCGATCAAAATCCTTTAAATTTATAAGGAGGTACATGTAGATTTTTTGGAGGGAAGAGAAGAAAAACTACCTTTTAATCATATTTTTGGCTTATCTCCTTATAGGATTACTAAAATTTCAATTGTAGACTCTCATTGAATGTGGAATTAAATTTTTCATCCAACGAGTACCCGTCGTGCATACTTTTTAGAATACCAACATTGATAAAAATTGAAGATACATTAGATAAGTGTATTCAACACATTTCCTTAATGTATCTTCAATTTTTACTAATGTGGGTCTTCTCAAAAGTATGCATTATGACTACTTGTTGGATGGATAATTTAATTTCATATCCAACAAGTGTCTAAAAATGAAATTTGAGAAAACCTATAAGGAGATAAGCCAAAAATACAATTAAAACAAAAGTAGTTTTCTTCTTTTCCCTCCAAAATTTATAACCCTTATTTTATGATTTTAACTATTATTTTATTATTTTTCCTTGGGAGTCCACTTTTAGGCTAAAATTTCCTCTAATGTATCATACTTCTAGTTACCTCTCCATTATGACACAGATACAGAACTCTTGACTTCTTTCCATAAATATTATGTTGCCCGCCTATCTGACCATGTTAAAGAATGGTGCAGAAGGAGGAGCATGAGCAGAGCCCCTGAATTCGAAGATCGTGTTTATATGGATTGGTTCCTTATAACTCTCTTTGCCCCCATATGTATAGATGTCGCATCCCACTTCCCCTTGTCTAAGAAATAATTTCTCCAAGTAGCCTTGAAATATGACCTGATCTATATACAGTCAGGGTATGGTTATATTGTCATTCCCAAACTACCTCGGCCTAGTGCTACTAATGTGCATGGGGCATCTCATGTCGCTAACGGTATCATTTGATCCATTTCACACCCTCAACCTCCACCATATTCTTCACCTCTGATGAGTTATGGTCAACCCCAGGGGGGACCAATTCCTCTTACACTTATCCCCCTCCAAATCCTCCACATGGAAACACTTGTCCAAATCACATAACATCATATGCATATTCCCATCCACATCAATAGATGGTAGGGCCCATGTCATCACCAAGTGGAAACTTAGATATCCCTCCGGATAAAAAAAATGTTGTCTGTAAGATCCCCAAAATACCATTATGTAAAAACATTGCTTCTTCTAAAGCCACCTATACCTATAGCATAGTAGATGACTTGGCATAGTCTCATGCTACCATATCACCACTGGAAGTCCTCGAGAATTTCCCATCCCAATGGAAAACTCTATTATATTCTTTGTGCATTGTGGATCCTTCTGACGATCATATTATTGTATTTGATGTTGACAAAGAGGAACACCCCCTCCTTTATTTAGTCGTTTCCTTTCAAATACCAGTCTCCATAAGAAACTCCATTGTTCAAAAGTGTTTCATAGATGAAGGCACCTGCACCTATGTGATGGCTACTAGTGTTTGGAAGCAACTTGGTTCCCCTGACCTCTCCCTATACACCATCACTCTTTGTGCTTGGGACAATCATCCCTCATAGCCCATCGGTTTGTATTGAAACTATCCAATTACTATTGCCAAAAAGATAGTCTTAATTGATATCGAAGTCATCCACACCCCATTAGGTTATAACATCCTCTTGGGTTATAGGTACTCCTATTCCATGTCAGTTACCGCATCTATTGTCTTTCACAATATGTGCTTTCCTCATAATGAAAATATCTTCACTATCGATCAGTTGACTTACTATGATCCTCAGTATCAGGCCTCTCCTCAATCCACTATCACATTAATGGCTGGAAATAAAAATATCTCGTTCCTCACCAATGTTTCTCATGGCCCAGTCTACAAAGATTCCACTTTGCTTGGTTCTTATTATGGTCCATCGCCTACCCTTTTGGAGCCTATCTCTTCCATTGTTAGAATTCTTCAAGTGTCACAGGCTTCCAAAAAGCAATATGGTATGCCTTCACAGCAGCCAGGCCCTCTACAGCCGATTGCTACCAACTTAACCCAACCTTCAGGTATAATTCCTCCATGCCCATTTCCTTGTGCTAGTATCTCTCCCTACCCTTTTCATCCCAGAACCGTTCCCCTAGGTCTTAACCATTAGGGAGAAGTTCCTCTAGTTCATTTCCATTATGGTCAGATATATTTCTTATTCTTGCCACCTGGAATATTTTATACCCCTGTTATGGTTATGTTGAGTCTACCTAACATCACCTTGTGGATCTGAGTCTAGTACATTTATTGTCCCACAAACAATCCTTCTGACCAACTCGAACCTTATACAACTTTGAATCTAGTTCAACTAGTTGTACCAACCCCTTCCTTTGCTTCATTTCCACAGCAACCTCAACAAGCCACTATCCATGTTTCAAAAGCATTTGGTGATGGGCACAAAGCCCAAAAAAATGGAACCAAGGAAAAGGCACACTAAACAACTCTCGCTCCTCCTTAGTCCCCAAAGCCCACTCCCCCATTCTCTTTGTGTGGTGTTGTTAGGAATGCCACTAATAATTTTCTTAAGCTCTCTCATATAAATAGTTTGGTCTCCAAAACATTTCCTGGCTCTAACATTCGTAAGGTTTGGGTCACGTTACTCGAGTCAGCTAAGAAGAACACAACCTTACACATGAATTACCCTTGGTATTTCTATGATAACTATGAGAATTACTCCCATCGTTGACCCTTGGTATCCTCACCAGCTTACCTATCACTTTAGAAGGAAAAACGACCAATGTCAAGGTTGAAGTGGCTAACACCAAACTCAAATATAATCTCCTCCTCGGTCACAGTTGGACTCACACCATGTTGTGCATGCCTTCCACTCTCTTTCATGTTCTTTTTTTCCCGCACGATGGAAAGATTATCATTGTTGATAATTTGTCCTTTTTTACTTCCACTTCTTCAGAGAGAAATGTTCTATATGTAGACCACATCCCCACTCCTTATGAAAGTGTGGGGCCAAGGATTTTTAAATATTCTGCCCTTATGGGTCTATTTTCTCTTCCACCGCCAAACACTGCTTAGGTCAATATGTTCTCCACTTATTCTGATCCTTGGATTATTAATTCGCCTGATAAGGTTGATTCATTTGGTGATGTAATGTCGCTAAGTCTAATGGAAATCAATTATTATGAAATCATCTCAGCTTCGGCTAATCCTTTTGAACATGCTACTTCTAGCATGCGCTTTGACGCGTACTCCCAGTCTCCTTGGCTTGGTTATTCAAATTCATCTGATCCCTTAAACGAGATGTTTCCCTTTGAATAAAGTATCGTGAAAACTATGTGTCTGGAAGAAACACCCTGGGATAATAATCATCATCCTTCATCATTTCTGCCGAGCCCAACAGCATTTCAGTCGTGTCTTGAAAATCTTTCCCCCCATGTTCCACGCGATCCACTCCCAACACCATTCTCAGCTCATGAGGTTTTCTCTGAGAGGAACATGGGAAGTATTCCTCAGACTATGCCTATCGACATTTCCGTGAAAGTGGGAATTGTCGAGAATAGTCATATTAGGGTAACTTTCTCTCTAGATGAGGTCAAGCTTTACAGTAGTATTTTTCAAGAATTTCAAGATGTTTTCACATGGTCCTATGAGGAAATTCCCGGTATCAACCTGATTATAGTGGTGCACGAAATACCTACTTATCCTGATGCAAAGCTTGCTCGTCAGCAACTTTGTCCAGAGCACCCTAGAAAGGCGACTGACATTAAGGGAGAAGTTGAAAAACTTCTTAAGGCTGGATTCATTTATCCCATCCCATAGATAGAATGGGTGCCCAATATTGTCTCTGTCAATAAAAAATAAGGTACCATTCATGTTTGTTTTTATTACCAAGATATTAATCGAGCCTTCCCAAAGGGTAACTCTCCCACTCCCTTTATTGACTATATCATCGATGAATTCGGTGGGAGTGAGATATTCTTCTTTATGGATGGTTTTTCTGGCTACAACCAGATCAACATCTCACCTGTTGATCAAAACAGGACTGCCTTTATCTTTCCATGGGGGAACTTCACTTACGAAAAACTCCCTTTTTGTCTCAAGAACTTCGATGCTACTTTCCACCGCTCGATGTCCTATGCTTTTGATGACATTAACGATATCGTGCAGCCTTATCTGGATGACCTCCCTTCTCATTCAGCTAAGCGTCGCGACCATCCCGCACACCTTCGAGAGATTTTTCTATGCTGTCGTCAATACAATATTCGTTTGAATCCACATAAGTGTGTTTTCTACATAGAATCTAGCAAACTCCTTGGGTTTGTCATCTCTAAAGAAGCCATTCGTCTCGATCCTTTGAAAGTCGAGGCTATTTTCAATTTACCCCCTCCCTCCTCTTTATCGCAGTTGCAAAGTTTGCAAGGAAAATCTAATTTCCTACATCATTTCATTTCAAATTACGCAGAACTTGCTAAAGATTTTACACGATTACTAAAACAAGGGATCCCATTTCTGTGGGACAAAGTTTCTCAACACTCCTTTGACGCTCTAAAGAAGGTTCTCCTCAATTATCCTTTACTGCATCCCCCCAATTATCATCGTGAATATTTTTTATACTTAGTAGCTTCTTTTAGTACCATAGCTATGGTAATAATTTAGGATGACGACGATGGTAATGAACATGTCATCTATTACCTCAGTCATAACCTAATGGATACAAAAACTCGATATGCCCATGTCAAGAAACTAGCTTTAGCTGCAGTACAGGTTGTTTAGCTCTTTCATCATTATATTATCTTACGTATGACTACCGTGATCTTCAACTGCAATCCTATGACTTATATCTTGACCCCTTAGTTGCTGGGGTGCAGATATTCAAAATGGATTTTCATTTTATAGGAGTTTGATTTGGAATTCACTGCTACCAAATCGAATAAATAATTGGCTTTCGTTGAATTAATATGCTCCATTCCCTCTTCCTCTACTCCATCTGATCTCGATGAGCACATTCTGGATGAGACTCTCTTCCTAATCAACACTATCAATCCATGGTACAGTGATATCATCGTGTATCTCTAGACCCAAACCTTCTGATCTTAGTTGGACAAGTCTGATGGTCGATGGATTCGATGTCATTCCCAACCATATAACATTATTGGAGATACTTTATACCGCATCAGCGTCGATTAGATTCTTCGTCATTGTTTAACTTTCAAAGACGCTGAGAGAGTAATTAATGACTCCCACTCCGGGGCATGCGGTGGTCATATTTCTGGTTGTCCAACATCTCAAAAAATCCTTCGTGATGATTATTTCTGGCCTTCTATTTTCAAAGACTGCATCCTTTTTGTCTGCAAATGCCATGCTTGCGAGATTTATCAGCACAATATGTGCGCCCCACCCACACCCCTACATCGAGTTATTACCGTTGACCCATTCGTCAAATGGGTCATTGACTTCATCACATGTAAACCTCACTGGGCCGGGGGGCATGCTTATATCATTGTCGATGTGGACTATTTCA
Source organism: Pinus albicaulis (assembly GCA_034641835.2). NCBI lineage: Eukaryota > Viridiplantae > Streptophyta > Pinopsida > Pinales > Pinaceae > Pinus > Pinus albicaulis. Next base: position 1,330,628,755 of record CM076580.1, read on the forward strand.
CTAAATGGGTCGAGGTGATGCCTACACTTTCCGCTGACGGTAAAACCGCAGCTCAATTTATTTTTAACAGTCTAATCGCAAGATTCAGTGTTCCTCAGACCATTATCACCAACCATGGCTCTCATTTTTTCCATTACATGATGGCTGAGCTGACTTCTCAGTTGGGATTGTGGCACGACAACTCAACTCTGTATTACCCCCAGGCCAACGACCAAGTTGATGCAGTAAATAAAGTCTTAGTTACTATGGTTTAATTTACTATTTAGATGCACAAATAAAACTGGAATCTCATGTTGTTTTCAGCTCTCTAGGAATATCGAACTTCAACCAAGAATGCTACTATATTCACTCCATTTCAGTTAGTATATGGCCTTGAAGCAACCTTGCCAATTGGATCTGAAATTCCTTTGCTCAAGTTAGCTGTCGGATTACTTCCGAACACCTCGCCAGAAGAGGAACGTCTGTTATACTTGGAACAACTTGATGAAACTCGATGCTTTGCATCTTTGGTTACCGAAGCATAGAAGAAAAGGGTCAAATCCCATTTCGATCAGACGGTTGCTCCACGTGTCTTCTCTGAAGGAGACTCAGTCCTTCTCTATGACCAAACACACGATAAGCTGGGGGCAAGAAAATTCGAACCCATGTGGCATGGGCGATATATTATAAAACATGTTTCGTAGAAAGGGACCTATGAGTTGATTGATTATGAAGGTTACCCTTTGGATAAACCCCGAAATGGGCTTTATATAAAGAGTTATTATGTATGATTTTCTCATGTATTTACTCTGGTACATTAGTGTGCTTTCAATTTTTGTACATTTTTTGTTTTGTGTGCGTTTGCAAGCAGTTTTTCCTGCTCATCTTGTTTTACTTGATTTGCAGATGTCTTTGGCTCCTTATGTAGGTTTCGTTGATGGTGCCTGTCGCAGTACTTGAAATACATCTTCTGCAGCTTGGGTTATTTATGACCCTAATGGTGAGTTAGTAGATTTGAAAGGTATATGTTTAGGTCATACAACCAATAATATTGTTGAATACAGCGTAGTTATTGAGCCTCTATCTGAAGAAATCTCTCTTGGAATTAGAGAACTAGTTGTTAACTTGGATTCATAGATTATTGTTCTACAACTCAATGGGCATTATATCTTCAAACACCCTCAAATCTTGAGAATATATCTACGTGTTCGTTTGTTAGAAAGAAGTTTTGATTACATCACATATCATCATATTCCATGACACATGAATAAATTAACAAATGCATTGGCTAATCATGTTCTAGATAGACATTTGTGTAATTTATAATCATCATAACATAACATGGAAGAGAGAAAATAACACACACACACACACACTCACACACACACACACACACATATATATATATATCGATTGGTTTGCAAATAGTGTTTACAGGTACATCATACCCCCATCAAAAAACAATATATGTTCTGATACATAGCGAGACTCGTAGGTATCGGTAAAACAACATAAATTAAAAATATGATCTAATCCATGTGGTGATCACGATAACAGGTTACTACTCAAATTACTCGAGTCAGTAGTCGATGGATGCGATCTGATACCCCAACAGTGTATCGCTGGTACTGATGGGGAATGTCTCCCATCTGTGCATATTACAGAATCCCGGTGGTCATGGCATCAAGGTTCCTCACAATCTCCTCTTCATGGTTCGCTCCCTCCACATAATGGGCACCCTTGAAGTCTCTTTCCACCCTCCTAGCGATGGGTGAAATCCACGCTGGCCTCTGTGGTCCAACATCTATGATACATAAAGATTCACATCATATAATATCTATATATATATATATAATCATGAAAAAATGACCAAAAAAACATGTTTTTTCCTCTATTATCCCAGCGCTCACCCCTAAAGTGGCATATCAGGGTCTCCCCAGAAATCATTTTAGGGGTACAGCCAGTCCTCCACCATGATCCGCTGACGCCTCAACCATGTGAAGAAGGCAGGTGTGAATTGCATACTCTGCCCTCCTCCTCCGAGAGGTATCAATGCTACCCACCTTGCCAATCATGGCTCTCATAGCACCAGTGCATCTATGTCTATCCCCTGGTATTGAAATAGAGGCACTCACTTTGAGAAGAAGGCAGTCAAGATATACCTGTATCCAAACTGCTTCAGTTTGTTGTTTTTACACTTGGTGAGTTGTTTCTTCATTTTTTCCACTACGGCCCCGCACCAATTAAATACGGTGGGTGCCATGAAATCCATCGCTGTCTGCAATATAGCCTTAATGGCTTCATGTGATGTTTGCACCCCACCGACGTGAGTAACATTGTATAGAACTACATTGAGTGCTAGATCATTTATGGTACTTATGGCTATTTTTCCACTCGAGAACTGTTTTGGTTTAGAGCATGCTCTCCCAATGAGCATATCCATACTCTCACCCATGATTCGGGCTCCCAAAAACCGTGCTTGTGCCCCTCTTCACGAGAGGTCAGTGATGAAGTAGATGTCTGTCATTTCGATTTCTAGTTCCTAGTCACCAAGGATGAATCTCTCTTGGTCTATGTCCCAAATACTGACTAGATACTGCAGAAGATCTTTTTGAGCTCTTATGCCTGAGGTAATAAAGAACTTGAGGAGCCCGTAGTTCCTCATTGCTTCCATGCAAGCTCAATTTTGCATAGCTTCTTGATCAACTTCATCATGATCTCATTCTTTCCACTCAATAACCATGATTGATGGCTTCTCTTCCCTTCAATGACATTCAACAAAATATTTTTTAGTTTTTAGGCCTGAAAAGATTGGATCAAAAGCTTGATTTTGGGTTTTTCCATTCTTTTTTTCTGCCTCACGATTGGCGCAGCTGTTTTAAAAACAACAGCGCTGATCAACGAACTACCCGTTGTAAAAAAGGCATGTCAGCGTTGTCTCGATGGCGGATACCCTTTCTGATCTAGGGTGTTGCCTAAATTTAATTCCTTTCCCCAAAAATCAAATAAGCCATAAAATATAATACAAAGGATATTAAAATGCAGGCAAGGAAAGTGCCTCTTACCTGGCAAAGACAGCTCGCTGATTGACCTCCCGAATCTCCCGCAATGCACTCCTGAAGATTTGAGGTAAACTAGGGTAAAAAATATTTCTCAAACAAGTGAAAGTAAAAAGTAATTTGTTTTTTACTTTCTTCATATTTTATAAATGCACGTGACATTTTAGGGTTTTTTCCATTATTTTAATAAAAAAATTTATGCTCTTACCTCAAAATAAATTTGTGGTTGTTCTTATGCAGTGACCGGTCCTATTTCTTCATGGATGACACTTTTATGAGTTCTAGTTTAATACTTTTTTCAGACTTGATTAAAAACAAATGAAAAATTAACCCCCTTGGAGTCATCTTTCAACCCTTTTCTGACTCTCTAAAGATGAAAATATTGTCGTGTTCTTGTCGTTTTGAGCTCGCTAAAGTGCACGAAATGTCATTTACCTAGTATACGTTTACCCATTTTTTGGGTTGGGATAAATTATTTACAAAAAATTAATACCTTAGTCAATTGCGACTAAAAGGTTCTCTCACACTTTGTTTTCTACCTTCTTGGGTATGAGGGACTATTTACAAAAAGGGACATCTGGACTTTTCTTTTCGCACTCTCTAAATATGAAAAGGCATCGATTTTCACCTTTGTCGAGCTCGTTAAAATTTAACGAAATTGGATCCTTCATCATGATGACATCCAGTTCCTCCTTCCTAGGGCTTGTAAAATGTATTAGGATGGATTTTTCCAAAGGAAAAACTTATATCACAAGCATATGATATCCCCTTCAAGCTTGTATACAAAAATAATTGGGTTACTCGCCAGAAATATTGGGGGGAAATGGAAAGCATTAATCAGTTTCATTGGCAGTATATCTTTATTGAAAATGACACATCATTTGTTTCGTGTCAGGTTGGGGATATCCTTCATTCGTCACTTTTCCTCCATGGGTTTGGGAAATATGTTTTTCCTCTTATTCCATCACCACTTTTTTCCAACATGACATTTGATCCCATTTGAGTCAAATACTACCAAATCAGTAGTTGTGTCTCTAATATGTTCAAGAGAAGTTCCTTCTGCGTCTCATTAATCTCATGGTTCTCTAATCATTTTCATTATCATCTTATTGACTTTATCTCATGTCGATGATGTGGGATACATTATGGCCCTCCTTTGATGGATCGTTTCTTGTCGAATTCAGCACATTATCCGAGAAGTTGATATAGAGATTCCCTTGTTAGTACCTTAGAGTCTGAATGCCTTAATGGCTGGTTTTTCGCACCCGAAAATAGGCTTACATTATTTTCCTTCGATCAGGTGATTCTGCGAATGTTCGAAGAAAACTCCTTATTCGCATCTTGTGGATTGTACTGTTGGTACCTTGAGAGCCATTGCAATTATTGGTTGTTTCTCTCACGTTTGTTAAATGATTTACATCATTTACTAGTACTCAGGCGATTTTCTTGAATGTTTGACTTCAACTCATTTATTCGCATTCTCGAATTTGTACTTGATCGGGTCATGACAGAGCGCAAGACCCTAGGTTTTGTTTGGTAATACCTAGGCTGCGATCTAATATGTATTATTCATGATTGTAGACATGAATATTTCATACCATTAGGGGAATTTGGATGTCTAAAATGGGCCTCCTAAGGAAATTATAAAATGATAGTGGAAATAATAAAATAATATTTGATTACATCATCAAATTTTAGAGGGAAAAAGAAAAAAACTACTTTTTCAACTTGCATTTTTAACTTATCTCCCAAATTGTTTACTCAAATTTCGAGCGAGAGTACTCATTGGATGCAAAATTTAATTCCTCATATATGTAGTACCGATGTTTCATACTTTCTTTGGATCCTACTACATGAAAAATGAGAAATGCATGAAAAATGTGATTGCAATCACGTTTTTTTTCATGTATTTGTCATTTTTCATGTAGTGGGGTTCATCAAAAGTATGAAACATGGGTACTCCTTGGATGAGGAATTAAATTTTGCATGCATTATGTATGTTAAAATGCCTTTTGGGTTAATGAATGCGAGGGCCATGGACATGCTTTTTCAGAAGACATAGGTTAATTCATAGTCATTTACCTTGATGACATTAGTGTCTATTCTAAAACTGATGAAGAACACATAGTCCACTTGAGGAAAGTCTTCTAAAAATGTAGGAAGTATGGCCTATATTTGAATCCTAAGAAAACACTATTTGGTCTTCAGGAAGGTAAGCTCCGAGGCCACATTATCTCTGAAGAGGGAATCAAAATAGACCCCAAAAGGATTGAAGCAATATTGCAAATCAACCATCCTGGAAACATAAAGGAGCAACAATCTTTCATTGGAAAGATAAACTTCCTTAGAAGGTTCATCCCCAACCTTGTTGAACTCATAAGGAGTATCAAAAACATGCTTAGAAAGGAGATAGGAGTTAAGTGGACCCTGAAAGCCAAAAAATCTTTTGAGCTGGTAAAACATGCACTCACCCAAACACCAGTTCTAATCAGTCCTGACTTTACCAAGGACTTGTATATTTTCTCATTTTCATCCGAACACACCATTGTTGCATTGTTGTTGCAAAAGAACATGATGGGAGAAGAACAACCCATAGCCTTTTTCAGTAAGGCATTAATATATTCTCCCTTAAAGTACAACATCATGGAGAAACAAGCCCTTTCCTTGATCAAAGCATTGAAAGATTTCTGAGTATACATTTTGCATTCTCTTATCATTACTTTTGTTCCACACACAGTTGTCAAGGACATTCTAAATCAAGTCCCTAATGGTAAAAGGGGTAAATGGTTTTCTATTATCTTAGAATATGATTTAGAAATCAGGCCCACTAAACTGATTAAAGGATAAGGACCAACAAAACTCAAGGTTGAATCAAGTTTCCAAGCACTAGACATGAATATGGTTGATGCATTAGAAAAGCAAGAAGAATTCACAGCTCCCCACATTGAAGAAGCATTTTGGAACTCCTCTTGGTATGTTGATATTCTATATGTACTCTTTTATCTTAATGCTCCTCCTACCTTATCGAAGAGAAAAGCTATATTCTTGAAACAAAAATCCTTAAAAGTCTTCATTTTAGCTGGAGCTTTGCATTGGAGGAATTTTGTTGGCATATTGCTTAAATGTTTAATTGAAGATGATGCAAATAGAATCATGCATGAGCTGTATGAGGGAGAGTGTGGAGGTCATTGTTGGCTATATGATGCAATGTGTTGTCCTTGATGGCAACCTACTTGATAAAGTTGATGACACCCTACTTGATGAGTTAAGGGGAAGATTGTTGGCAATGTGATACAATGTGTTGACTTTGATGGAACCTGCTTGATGAAGTTGTCCTTGATGAAAACTGACTTGATGAGTTGTTAATGATGTAAATCTGATGTATCTACAGATCAGTTCAGAAGTAGCTCAGAAAGTGCCAGAATAATGTTGAACAAGGTATGTCACAATGCATACGCGGGTTTGTTAAGGTGAAGTAGAGTATGCACGCGGAAAAGTACATGCCAAATTGCGTATGCCTATTTGTGCCTCTAAATTTATAAATCCAGGGGTGTTACCATGGTATTGACCCATTGTATTGAGCGCTGGAATATCTATTTGATCCCATCCAGGAATACCATTAGTAGTTGTGTGGTTTTGGCTCATGGTATTGACAAAGGCTAAATCTATATAAGGAGAAGAGAATCATGGTGCAAGGGTGTGCAAGTGTCTGGGCTTTAATGAATACTTCACTCTGAAGTATATCTGCATGCTTGAACTCTGTTCTTAATTGATAGATCTGAATCTATGATGCACCTATGAATATGATGAAGGTTCAAGATCTCTAGATCTAGAAATGATGAATCTCTAGGATGATCTGAAAAGAAGTGATGAAGACCTGGCACAAATCTGATGAAGAAATTGAAAAAATCTGGGTAAGTTCATAGATTTGATCTGTTCTGTAAATTTTATCTTTTATAGATCTATACGCAAGTTCGTTTCATGAAAAGTGTGTGTATACGCGGAACTGATGAAATAAAAGCGCGTATGGGAAGTTAGGGTTTTCTGAGAAATGCACAGATGTATACACAGGTTCGTTTCATGAAAAGTGTGTGTATACGCGGGTCTGATTAAATAAAAGCGTGTATGGTATCTGAACTAATGATTGCTCAAGGTTGAATGTGTTTCTGCATATCTATTATGAAGTCTGGGTTATCTCTGATATTCTGGTTACAGTGGTTTCACTGTTCTGTTTGAAGCATTGGGCGAAGTATATTTGTTGATAAGTGAAGAGTTGAGTTGAAGCTGTTTGATCCAGTTTGAAAATTGATGAAACGTGGTCTGCAGTGGTGCTGAGGGTCGAAGCCTTTAGTGAGGGGGTAGTAGCTCCCTTCCAGTGGTAGCTGGTAAATGAGAGCAGGGGTTTGTAGCTCCCTTCCAGGAAAGGTTGGTAAACGAGAGCGGGGGTTGTAGCTCCCTTCGAGGAAGAAGTGAGAGTAAACGAGAGAAGGTTGTAGCCTTCTGCGGTGGGTGCCTGCGTGGGTATGATTCGTGCGTCCGTTGTAAGTTTTCTTTACAATAAATATTGAAGGTGAGGACAGTGGCGGCGGTGGTTTTTCTCATGCTTGGGTTTCCACCTTAAATATTGGTGTTCTTGTGTGTTGCTTATGTGTGATGGTTTATTCTGTTTTTATTGCACATGCTTACTGCTTAACATATAATGAATAAATGATGCAATGATTTAAGAATCAAATACATAATAAGAGCTATGAGCATACATGAGTTTCCTTAAGGATATCCACGTATAAACGCTAGTTTTGTTCTGTAAAGTAGCGTATGGATTTTGAGAAAAGAAAAGTCAAAATTTTATCAGTTAGCTCTAAATACTAATTCACCCCCCCTCTCAGTATTTTTCCCAACGA